>JAPDSC010141057.1:616112-639558 GCA_026290005.1 Latrodectus geometricus
CAAATTTAGTCACCTGGTTAGCATTTTCGCCATTATAAAAGAAAAACTAAAATGTATCGAATTTTCTGTTTGTTGTCGTCTATTTTTAAAAGCTTGTACTCATAACTGAATTAATCAAACAAAAAACCGCAAGAGAATATTTTAGTGTCAAATGTCACCTTTCCAAAGAGCATAAATTTGAAATTGTTTGATAGATACCTCACAAGATAGCTATCACTACAGACGTCAACCGAAAAAATAATGGATTACTTTTTCCCCAAACTAATATAAAGGATTTGAATTGATATTATTTTCCACACTATAGTGAAGTCTAAAGACAGCTGCCCAGCAGTCATATCTCTTTGCTGTTCTATATTTAAAGGCATGTAATAATCTTCCAAAAATGTTATGGCTCTTAAATAACTTAGAGTAGTCATCCTGGTCACTGTGCCTGATGTCTGAAGTTGTAGTCATAATTTGGAAACCACTATATACAACAGTTGCAGCCAACTGACAACTGTTCCACTTTTAGCCAATCAACAGTTCTCCACAGGAATTCATCATTTAAATGATAGCTAAGTCATTCTTACAACAATCTATACAAGTAGGATCATTTCCTTAAAAATTTCATTTATAAACTTTGTAGTTTAAGAATTTCTGTTTCTTTACTTAAAATTATACTTACATTTTTTTTTTAAACAAAAGTGGAAAATCTCCTAGTTTTAAAAAGACATGTACATTGAAATCATTTTTCAGAATTATATTATAAAACATATGTTTTCAAAATATTGGTAAATATTTCTATTTATTGCAAAAATGTCCTGTAGCTTTAATTTTAGGAATTGGTGTCGAAACGGACACAAGTTTGATAGATAATGGCAAATAAAACTACATGATTTAAATCATATATTATAACCATCGCTTTAAGTTATGAGAGCTTTTATGATTCAATTATGCATGTGTATATAAAGATGTAGTGGAATTTGGACTGAATCAACTGTCAGATTAAATCACTCTGTCATCAATCAATTTTTAATACTGGTAAATAGTGATGTTGACTTGAGTTTCCATCTTCCTCTTTATGGTGTACAATAAAGGGACATTAATCTGCATAAATTTACAATAAATAGGTAGTTTCAGTAAACTAATCTCTGACAGTAAAAGATGATTAAATGAAATTAAATTCCTTACCAATGATTATCTAAAATTCAAGAAAGGAGAATCATTACAGAGATAGATAATCAACCTTCTAAGTATTGGCCACAAGCACTGAACGCTTGACTATTGATTCCGTATTTGGATAGGAAAACTGATGTTAAATTACCAAACTTCATTTTAATAATTCATCAGTTTCTTATACTGCTTTAATCACATAACTAAACATTTTTAAATATTGCAGCTGGAAAAGTAATGTTAAAACTGTGTACTTGTTAGAGTCCTGAAATGAAAAACACATAAATGAACTTTAAAGAATCTACTAACCTGAGCAACATTTATCCACTTCACTATTATTCTAGCTCGTGCCATTGCTTTTAAAGACAAATCTGACAAAATTGTGCTAATGACACGTAAGGAAACAGCATTGAACTGATTTATTGTCGCAGTTACAGTAGAAGGAGTAACACTCCAGCCTGAAACTTTATCTCTACGAGACCAAACAGAACCAAGACACTGATAAGGAACAAGTTTCTTAAATAATTCCTATCAATACAAAGAATTCGTGATTAGAAGAAAAAGTTATAAAATCACAACAACCGATGTATTACAATAACATCAATGAATGTGAGAATGAGCCATAAATACACGAAATACTTTAATACAAGCAGTTAATGTAAAAAATACTGTATAAGTTATAAATTTATAAAAAAAATTATGTTTTGTGACAAATTTAATTATTTCTTGTAAAAGCTACAATTTAGAGAACAGTTTAGAGTCTGAATATAAAAATATTTATGAACAATAATGAAATGTTTTAGAAAAAATTACTATTGATTCTGCTTCTTCAACATAAAAGTGACTGTATACCAAATGAGGTCAATAATCCCCTGTAGCAATACATAAATATCTCTTTTCATATGATATTTCTAAGGTCTGAGCAACTTGAAAATATTCAAGTAATAATACAATGTAGATATAAACATCAGATATGTGAAAAATTTAAAAAGGAATTTATAACAAATATGGACCTTATTTGATATTACAAGAATATTAGTTGAATATTAACTGTTAAAGCTTATCATCCAAAATCTTGCCACTTAAGAAAAATAATCTTTACGAAGTACAAAAAAATATCGAAAAACATTAAATTTCTATAGTAAAAAATAATAGTTCAATGAAAAATCCACAGTCATTTTATTATGCAATGGAGGGTAAGTATATTGTGATTTCTCAGTAATATAATGTAGATACAATCATCAAATATGACATGGAAAATTAAAATGATATTGCAAAAACAATTAAAAAGTTCTTTAATGTATATTAAGAACCATTTTTATTATACTAAATCATATTAATCATGACTAGAAACTCACAATCATTCCATTTTTTACTAAGAAAATGAGATTTTCTGTACAGATATTAAATAGCAATTTTTAACCATGCATTATAAAAATATCACTCTTGATTACAGATATTAAGGTTAAGAAACAATAATAAGCCTTTTACCATGACGTTATTACATTTGTGACACTTCTTATAATATTTTAATCAGTGTATTTTTAAAATTGAAATGTATCAAATTTAGCCTCGCATCTGTTACAATGATAAAATTATTAAATGTTTTGCATATGACAATATTTTCTACATAGCGTAAGTAATACTAAATGCTACAAACTCTGATAGAGCTCTGTGTATGTAGTTATTTCAAGCAGTATTATTTTTTTAATTCAAAATATTTTATAAGGATTTTGAGAATAACCTGGTTCAAGAAAAGTTCTTGAAATTGGTAATAATTTCTTAAGACTTTTAATCATTTTCATGAATATTAACAAAATAAGGTATTTCAAAATGTTATAAATTTTCAAGAAAGAAAAAAACTTTACACCTGACTAGCATTTTTGTGTACTGAATGAACATAATTATGAAATTTAAAAATATTAAAGAAAATAATTTACAAAATTTTAATAGACTAACACCCCATGAATTACTAATGTCATTATCAATATCAACCATTAGCATTAATTTCAAAAACAATTTAAAATGAATTTACAAGAATATGGTTAATAATTTGTCTATATGCAATTAAAACAAAGAGAAAAAATTTTCATTTGTAAGCACTACCATTTCAAGCTTTATAACTACATTTTTAAAGAATCAAAATTAACACTATTTTTACATTTAAGAAAACAGCGTGATTTTTAATTAACAAAATACAAACCATCTACTTTATTCAAATTTTACAAGCAAAGGAAATTTGTGACAATAGAATAAATTATTATTTAAAGACAACAGTTACATGATTTCAAGACAAAAGTTTGGAATGTGTTTGTAATATTAGTGTCTTACATAATCTTTTAAAAAGTAATCATGCATTCTATAAGATGATAGCAAATGAGCACACTTTATTATTTTACCAGCTTTTTAATTTTCTTTTAAAATGAAATCTTTTATATGATTCTTAGAAATTTTACTAAATGACTTTTTATGATTATGACACATAAAAAAATTAAGATTAGTCAAGTTTATCAAATAAAACTGTTTTTTTAAAAATGCAAAAAAATGCCAATGGAGCATTCAACTTAGAAAAGATATTCTACAAATTGCTAATTGAAACTGGATTAGTTACAAATGTAATTGTTACCCAGCCTAAGTCATAAAGTGAAAAGTATTTAAAAATCCAGTTTGAAAAATATTTTCAAACTTTTTCTTGCATAATATATCGTTATAATAAACCAGTTTAATGCATAATATTGTCATAATACCATTTCATAAAAAAAAGTTATGGTAAGTTTAAGCAAATAATTACTGTGCTCAAAAGCTTTTCCCATCAAAGTATATTTTGTTTTTAAAGTAAAAAAAATGCATTAAATTCATAATTAATTTTACTTTATAATATTTTTATGAATCAAATATGAGAAGAAACAAACATTTCATACAGTAACATTCCATATACACAGAAATACAGGTTATAAATGAAAAAATATTTCCAAATAGGAAAAGTATAAAACAGAACAAATGTAAAGCGTAAGATTTAAATCTGATAATTGAGGAGTAATTTTACACTTAATCTGTTTCATTCTGCTTCCTGTAAAAAGATTAATCAACATTAAACTAACAATAAAAATCATGCCACACAATATTTTTCCAATTCATTAAAAAACATTTTCTTTTCAAAATTTATATGCCAATATTTATAAATTTATAAGGTTTGATTCATCAATCTACTATCACTTTTCTTACACAAGAGTTTAATTAATCATGACCATGAATTTAAAGTAGATCCCAAATCACAACACATATCGATATGGGAAAATAGTTGTCAAACTTATAAACTGGCATAAACAAGAAAAAGGATTAATAATATGAATGCCAAAAATTTGTTTTTTTCTCATAATCAAACAAATTGAGTGAAATATTAGAATAATGAGGTCAAAACAAAAACAGAATAAAAATCTATTAAAAATTTTCATTAATGTTAAATAACTGAACTAATGCATATAATAATAACTTACACTATCAGCGTAAGTAAGTTGTAAGGCAAATTCTTTATCAGATACATCTAAAATATTCCAATTTTGTAATGAGGAACTTGAGTGCATTCCATTGTTGCACATAATAGGATTATTATTGGTAACTCCTACAATTAAAAATTTATTAATTATATTATAATTGGAGATTATGCACTTTTACAAAATGTATGACTATATTACTTACATTTGAAAATTATTCAACAAAAAGGCATTAAAAATTTACATTACTTAAATTTAAATAATAAATATTTAAGTTTAATTTTTTTAACACAACAAGAATATTATTTGGAATTACAGGGAAACTTCTTTTAATTTATATTAACCTAGATATATGTTGTTCAACTGTTGCACCTTACAATTCTTTAACTCAGATAACTTTTGTACAAAAAAAGAGAATTAAAAAACTATCAAGTACCCATGATGAGGGGAGGGGATGTGTACATGTACATTTATGAATACAGCTTAATAAACATTATAATTAATGCTAATATTAATTAAATTAATGCAATAACTTACACTTTACTATGGTGAATGACATTTTACACAAAATTACTTTATAGAATTTAAAATAATATATAACACAGAAGAAAAATATAGCTACATTTTGCAATATCATTGGTTGTATAAAAAAAAAAATCATTGGTCAATATAAAAAAAAACAAATAAATAAACAAAAATAAAAAAAAAAACTTAAAAAAAAAAACACTTGATTGGTTTGGTCTACTTGTCACTCAACTGTCATTTTCTACACACAAGGATTACTTAGATTGGGTCTGATTTGTTTGTTGCTCAATGATAATTTTTTCAACAGGAGAACTAATTATATCAGGACTTATTAAAGTGGGTTTCAAACAACTACAAACATGCAGACCCAAGCATTGTTGAACCAAAGGCAACAGAATTAACCATTTGGATTCCAGATAGACTCTTACTCATACTTAGATATACAATTTACAATCAATTCCAAACTACTATGCACACCCAAGTGCTTTAGGTGGGAATGGAACCCAAGAATTGGTCAGCCGCAGGACACAGCATTAGCCATTCGGTGATAACTTAATACATACATCAGATTGGAAGCAATAAGAAATAACTGACAAATATCCATACTAAAGTTATATTACTGAATTTGAAGAAAGTCTGAGCAAATGACTGATATTAAAAGTAATGATAATAAGCATGTTATAAAAAACTTCTATAAAATACATACACGAAGTAAGGTTAAACACAAACTTAATACCTAATATATAACAATCACCATTCTTACAGGAAAAAGCCAGTATATTCTGACAAATCTTTTTTCAAGACATAAAATTTTCATGTGCAACATATGGACATACATCAAAATAAAAAGGGATTATTTCTCCTAGCATTTATTTGTAATATAAACAAAACTAAATTGAAAGAAAACATTAAATATTTATAAAAAAATACTGGCAAAAATATTCATATTCATATCAATTCCTCCAAGAGAATAAACTAGAAGACCATTTAAAAAAATTTTTGCTAGAGAATGTTACAAATTTTAACTGGAACATTTACATAGGAAACAAATTCATTTACTATTTTTAATAAGATTTTCATAAAGTAATATACAGATAAATACTTTCATGGCTAGAAGCGTATCAAGAAGGAATAGTCGGATCACTAGAAAGCTTGATAGGAAAGTATGTTACAAGATATTGCAGAAATGTATGATAAATTTAAAGATTTATGCAGATATTTACACCATTGAAGAAGCACGAAAATTAAATGGATTTCTTGTTTTCATTATGGCAAGACTTTCTTTCACTTGATGATGATTCTTTCACACATGATAACCATTAAGTTGCATTAAAAGACTATTTACACAATTAATGGACTTAAAAAACGGCAATATTGTTGGGAGAGCAGCAAATTGGACACAGTGGATCATTAACATGATAATCCTGATTAAATTGTAAAGAGATGCTTATTGCAGTTTGTACATGAAAGCCCATTCGTGCATGTTACATATTGGTTCTGAGATATCTAAACCAACCAACAAAAGAGAACTGCTTCATTTATTTATAAACCAGAGAATCTTTCAAGGTACACATTAAAAATATTGTGATCACAATGTCCTCCAAGAGAAATAATACTTCTGGGGGTAGCAAGTCAAGTACTGGTCCCTATTTCTAAATTACAAAGACTCCCATTCAGCTGCTTTCATTTAATTGGTAGAGCTCAATTTAAAGCTAGATTCAGTGAAGTCTGCTGGTATAGCAATATCCTTCATTGTGTTTATAACTATCATGAGGCTTGCAGAGCTTTGATTGGTAAAGGCATCGTTCTCATTGTTGGAAAATAGTGAATTTGAACCCCAACTTTGTCAAAGATTCATCAAGTTCATTTAAAGCAGCTGGGGGCATGTTAATATGTTGCAATATCCTTCAAATAAAATGCCTTTGGTGATAGCAGATTAAGTATTGGAGGTGTTCTGCCTAGTCTTTGCTTCTAAATGATATAAACTTGAAACCAACAGCTTTCATCTAACTGACAGAGCCCAGCCCTGGGCTAGATACAGTGAAGTATGCTGGTGCTGATTTACTAACTATAGCAATCATACACAAGTGTTATTTTATTTATTTTTATTTATTTATTTATTTATATTATTTTATTATTATTATTATTTATTTATTATTTTTTTTTTGCACAGAAACAGTTTTATGCTCAACAATTTTTTCACAATTAACTAAAAATGGTTCTAATGACATTCGTTCCATATACCATATCTATTGCTAGAGACCATAGCCTTCATTTGCTGTAATGCTGGAAGAACTTGGATGGCCAAAGAATGAAACTGCATAGTACTTAGTGATAAATATTGATTTAGATAAGGAATGCACAATATTAGTGATCAAGTTTGATGAATCATTATTCAGTGGTCAAATGTTAATTATGTGGATTAGTTTCTTTCATACAATTTAAAAAATTTTCTATCTTTAGTTTGTAGATGAACATATGGTTCATGTTGCAAGTGTGTTGATGAGACACATCATCACATATATATAACAACTAGTCATCACATATTGTAATACAGGGACTTTAACAACTAAGAAATATGTTGAAAAAATTTTGTAATCGTGTTTGCAACCAATACCAGAGCATCCAACAGTAACTTTTCATCATAATATTTGGGCGCATACAGTAAAAGCTTCCACAAATTACGAGCCAAGTTGAAATGATTTCTTGACTGCATTACTTGTGAATTTTTCTCACATTGAAAAATACAAAAGCAGTGGAAACAATTATCTCATCACTCCATTAGCCTGCAGGAACTATAAATTCAGTTGCACTATGCATAGACAAATTTGTTCAGGACAGTATACAAAACTTGTATGCTTGAATTCAAAACTGTATAACTTCTTTTATTAGAGTTAAAGGTTACCCAATATTGTATATAAGTGCATTTTAAATTAACATGCTTTTATACACAGCAAAAAATCGTTCTGCTTTGATTTAGTAATTACAGATACACACACAATTTTATTTCATTCCTTCTTAACGTTTTTTTTTTTATTTTTTACTGTAAATGTATAGTACAGTCATGTAACCTGAAAAATACCATAATTTTATGTAAGTAAAAATAAATATAAGAAAGTCAGCAAAATTCAACCTGTAGCTTCAGATTTTTTGTACTTTAAAAGCCTGTGTTTCGCTCTCACTTCTAATACACTTCCAGGAATATATTTTGCAGTAAAATCTTTTATTTTTAATAGACTCAGGAACTGAGGTGGCTCAAAAAAATCTTCAGAATACATATCAAGCCATACAAGCAATACTTTCTCAATAGTCCTAAAAAAATAATATAATCAAAATAACTATTGAAAAATGTAATCAAAATATTTTACACTACATATAAAAAAAATCATGAAAAATAATAAGACTACTTTTAAAATGTTCTTAAGATGATTACGACTTAAAGTGCATAACAGATGATATGACACATACAGATGTATGTTTATTTAAATACAGTAAAATCTTCAACCCTTTTTATACAAGCATAAAAACTTCATTTATAAGTAATTGTTAAATTACAATCAATTGTTTTCTACAAATTGTAATGTATTTTAGATAACTAAAATGCAAAGTTGTTCTTACATTAAATGTTATTAACTAAAAGTTACTACTACCTGAAACAATTCTGGTGTTCACTTTAAAAGAACTTTTAAAAACACATAACAGCTTTATTTTCCATTAAATTACTCAAGAAAAAAAGATTTTTCTTATCTTAAAACAAAAAATATTTCAATTTGCAGTAAATACTGCAAAGTTGAAAATATGAATTTTGTGAAAATTCTATTTAAATAAATATTTATTTTTATTAAGACTTCTACTTTTCTTAAATTTAATACTTTTCTTAAATTTTTTTTCAAAACAAAATTTTTAAAAATTAGTTGTTGATATTTGTAAGAAATCTCGTTCATCATCACAAATTGCTACGTCATTTTCTATTATCTAAAAAAAATCCATTTAAATAATCTTAAAAGTTAACAGGAATCTAATATACTAATTCAAAAGAATGTATACAATCATTAAAACAATGATGTGCAATTGGAAAACTTCAACAAAATTTACTCCAACTCACGAAAAATAAAGCTCATATTTATTTTACAAAATTTTATTACTACATAAATAAACAAATGATTTAAATTACGAAATTTTTTCCACTTAAAGCAATTTTATTTAAATAAAATTTTATTCTGCACAATTTTGAGTAATACTTAATTTTATTCAATGGCATAATTTTAACTTTTTTGTCACTACAATTTATTTTTTACCTCGATTACTTTCAATTTAATATATAAATAAAGGCAGAGAATTAGAAACATAACATAAATAGATATGAAGACATTCTTCATATATTAAACTTAGTGGTTACATATTACATATATTTATGTTATTCAGATAAAATTAAATATAAGAGTACAATTATTTTTTATTAAAAATTTTCAAAACATTTTCAAATTGTAATTTTACAATATTTATTACAAAACTTTTTGGAGGAAGAAAATAATAATTTTGATGGGTTTAAAGGAATAAAGTCATAATGATAATTATTAATGAAGGTTTTGATATTCCTTACTATCATTATTTGTCATGAAAATTTAAATAGCAGGATAAAAATAATTCCATTTCCCAGTTATGTTTTTAGTCAATTAAATTGGAAACGAAAATTAGAAGATATGAATTGCATTCCTTTAACTGATACATTTGTATAAATTATATTGGAGAAATATTCTAGGGCTGCCAAATTTTGAAATAACTTACCACTATTTTTCCTTTTATCAAGTTTTTAATTAGTAGAAGTTCCTTATTTACTGTGGATCAATAAACTAAGTCCCAAGTATGCTTGGAAACTAAACACTGGGGGTTTCAAGTTAACCTGACCACCTAACAGGGACATTGCTTTGCTCCCTAGGGCTGGCAATCAGGAAAATAGATGTGAGCACTGTAGGTCTTGGTCCATATATTGGCTGTCATGCCACTGACATTTTTTTTCTTTTAAATATTCATAAAAGAAGTAAATTTAGTCTTTTTATAAAAAATATATGTAAATTAAAGATTATTAGAAGCATGATTCAATATCTTTCTTCTCTCTCTATCTCTTCTAATCCTTTTCCAATAACTTTATTTTGAAATTCAATCTAGTTTATAATTGAAGGAGGGAATATTTGTTTTTCTTAATGATAATTTCGTTCCAGTAAATTATAACTTAAAACTTGAGCCTGACACATAAAACATTTATTAAGAAATTCATATGTATTTTTCATTCAAAATTCAATATTTTATAAGGTACGAAATACTGGTTTATTACTCTAGCAGATCTAATGAAAATAGCAAACCAACATTATACATTCACTCATAAATATTTTCAATATAAATGTACATTCCTGTATTAAAAGCGAAATGATTTAATTTTTACATTTATCAACATACTATAATTAATTCAATGACTGATGAGGCAGCTATAGTATAGCAGATACATGATTCCCTAGTCATAATCAATCAAGGTCCAGACAAATTTGAAAATTATAATATCAACAAAACAACATTAAAATTATCGTACTTTCAGGCTTAAAAGAAATCAAATCTGTTCTTGTTAAACTTCAGTAAGTTTTGTTTGGAATTTTTATCATTCAATGGCTAATTAAACCAGTACCTACTTTAAAATGGATTCCAAATCACTACAAACATCAATACCAAAGACAAAATTCAAAATGTTAAACCACCAAGGAAAACCACAACAATAGAAGACTAATATATCATCCTGCAGATGAAAAGAGCTTGGAATTAGTCAGCAAGTGTAGCATCCCTTAACAAATGTGTGCAGCAATGGGAAACAAGTATCACAGTTTACTGTGTCTAGACTCCTTCATAAAGGTAGACTATTTTTGCCCATTGTCATTAACATTGCATGCCTTTAAAAGTTGACCATCAGCCCCCTATCACATAGAGTGGTTCATAGAACACAAAAACTGGACATCTCATCAATAAAGATGTGTTATCTTTACAGAGGCGTTGTTTCAAGGCCACAAGCGATTCTCAATGCCAGTTAATTTGGAGAGAAATCTGAAAATAGTTTCATCCCAGTAACATTACACAAAAAGATGGCTCCATGTTTTCAACAGAGGTTCTGTAACAGGAAATTGCTATTGTAAGGAGGTAATCCTGATCCTTTAGCTTTAATGGGCAATAATATACAACCATATAAGGCACCTGCTTTTAGCAGCTACTGAAAAAAGATATCACTCAAATGGATTAGTAGGCACACACACATACTCTTTTGAGTAAATCCCATAAAAGATGTGGGATGCTTTGGGGAAATACCTTTGACAAAATTACTTGCTATGAGTGACACTTGATAACTAAAACAGATGCTGATTGAGGAATGGTCATTTTTACCTAAAGAACTGTAGGAGAATCTAGTGCTGAACATGGAGAGATAGAGTAAAGCAAACATTGCAGTAAGGAAAGGGCATACTATACTAAGGAACACTAGCTTTTTTTTCCTTGTGGACAGATAATCATGATTAATGAGACTGAGTTCAATAGCTTTTTTTGTTTGATTCCATATTGTATTCATTTTTGCACAACTATATTCTTATCATCATCTAACTACAAAACGCTGTCTCTCATTTTTGAATTTCTTGTCTTTCAGATAATTTCTCATGGAGTTATGGTAAAAAAATACTTGTTGCTTAAGTTTTGCACACCAGTGCAGAAATTAAAAATTATGTTTCCAAATATACATATTATAACATTATATCATATCAAATATACTTTGACACAACTCAAAATTTTCAATAATTGAACATTTGTTTCTAAAATACTTAATATTTTTTTAAAAATACCTTTTGTGTTGTTCTTTTGTTTCAGGTGCAATTTTTAATTTTTCAGAAAACATTTGCTTATACCTAAAAAAATGTCAATATTTATTCTAAAAATAATGTATATGGATTTTAATGTTGATAATCAAGAGAATGGTTTATAAATATAAAAGTACAAACAAAATTAACTTCAATGCTTTTTAAGGTTAACATAAAAAAGGAAATAAATTCAAGAAATTCTAAAATGTTAAATACATAATAAATATTAGCATTTTGAAAAGAGACAATGAAATTTAAAAGAATTTTGTATACTATGTATTTTAATTTTTAGACTATATTTACTTTGGCTCAATATTTGAAGCACTGTGAAAAGTTAGAAACTTATAATATTTGTTAATCATAACAATGATTTTTCCATAGAAGGAATTTTACTGAAAGTCTGTTTCTATAAATATATTGAACAATTCCTATGATTGCATTTAAGTCTCATTAATTACCGTATTTTCCTGTATATAATCCGCGGATTATGTGTTAAAAAAGAATCTATTATGAAGCAATTGGAAACGAATGTAATATATAATATTAAGTATTAATTTAGCGAGTAATTTAGACAGTTATATAAGATAAATTCAATTTTACACACCTATATCTGCCAACCTTAAATTTTTTTAAACCTTATAAGTTTTCTACATTTGTTATATTAAAACTCGAAACATGTACCATATTTTCCTGTACATAATCCGTGGATTATGTGTTAAAAAAGTTCCGAATTTCAGTGTGCGTATTATACGCCCCCGCGGATTATCTGATAAAAAAAACATTCGCCATCAGAAAAGCTTACAAGAAAGTTTTGAAAGAAATACTCTTTGTTTCATAAAATAAATAACAGTTGGTACCAGGACACACCTGAGTTATTTAAACTGTAATCGGCTTTGTGCAATTACGTTCAAAAACGAATTCGGTTCCTCTTAAAGATTTTACGGTTCTATATTCGCTAACGTCATTTTCCAATTTGCCTTGACGTGAGCTGTTTCGTTTTGAAAATATTCAAATTCGTATATCGTCATAAGAAAGAGAAAATTTTTAAGTTACACAGCAGATTTTAAATTAAAAGCTATAGCGAAAGCAAATAAACACAATGGCGTCAAATGTGTTAATGTGAAGTGAAAATCAAAATACGCGCGGTGTAAAAAATAAAATTGTATAAAATACGCAATTTGTAAATAATCCATTTCTATCATTTAAATATTAACGGAGCAAATATATATTAATTTAAATATGTCTAACATCGTTTTAAAAGTTATTAGAAGCTAAATATCGATAAGTTTTACAAGACTCTTCTCAAAATTATCGCTTTTGATCGATCTCGTGCTTTCATCTCAAATTTATCGCACTTTGCGATAAACTGGATCTAGACTGATATTTTTCATAATAAATGCTTTTTTTCTACACAATTTATTAAATTTTTAATACTACTGTGCATTTTTTTTATTTTATGTGACACCTATATTATCAGCAGTACATATTTCAGACTATTCGCCGAAAAAAATTTGCCACGGATTATACGCCACTGCGGATTATGCGACGCTTTTTTAACTTTTACTCGAAAAAACGGCCGTGCGGATAATACGCCGCTGCGGATTATATACAGGAAAATACGATATATAAAAATATCAGTTTCAATGCTACATGTTAAAAAAAAAAATAGTATAATTATAAATATAATGAATGAAAAGGAGTAAATTGATGGAAGTTGAATTTTTCAACAAAAAAATTTCTTCATATTAAATAAATAAACTTTAAGAGAATTCTATCTTAAGTAATGAAGTAAAGCCAATTTTGTATTTATATTATTTTTAAGTGAACCTAAATATGTTCTAATTTAGAATTACTTAAAATAAAAGCAGCTTTTATTAAAAATTAACACTTTAATGAAAGAAATTTAATAATTATTACAGCAATATTTTAGCAGCACATAAAACTGAGCATCAGTTGATGGTTTTCTAACATGATTTCCTTTGGCTTATGAAGTCTAGAGCAGAGAAAAATCTCACCAATGTAATGATAATATCAAGAAATGAAAGAATAAATAAAAACTTTATTAATTATAACTTAATATAAATTAATCCTTTTAACATATTTTAATAACTTTGTAATTATTTATTGATTTAACTATATTTATTAATTTATTATTTTGATGTTTTGGTTTTATTATTTTTTGATGTTTTGGAATACTATGTAATTGATTTTGGAAATCAACTTACATAAAGGTTCATGTTTTTATACACTAATTAATTAAAAAAGAAACATATCACTTTACACTTCATAAAAATTGTCATGTATTTTTTAAAACTAAGAATGGCGTCTTTTTTAACCACATTTAAGACTAACATAAACAATAATGAGGCCAGTATTACTCTCAAGAAATTTGGATAAGATAATTGTTTGGGTTTTGTGGACAAGGTCCAAATAAAGACAAGCTGCACCAAAATTTGGATAAAAATAATAAAAGCAAATATTAAATGCAGATTAAGTACTTTTCAAAATTAAGAAAATGTGATATTAAAGAGAATTATTTAAATAATGTAATTTTCCATAAGCTAAAAAATACAAGACAGAAGTATATATTTTATAAATCTACTGAAAAAATATTAATCAAGCAATCAAATATACTTTATGAAAAGAATTCACTTTTTAAGATACATGAAGTTTATTAACTCTTACATCTTATGAAATATTTTGCTTCATATAAATATGAAATGCTAATGTATTTGAAATTGTTATTTGAAAACGTTTTTTTTAAAATATAAATTAATTATACAATTTACAAAGACAAATTAGACTTGTCTTACAATTATCTTTCACACATATATTTTAAAACACTTTAAATTTTCCAATGAGATAATTAACGATAAAATTTATCTTACCTATCTAAAATAATTGACAATACTTGATTTGGAGTGGCAAATGATCGATAAGTTGAAAGAAAAATATTCATATAAGTTGATTCAAGTTCTCCTGAATCTGTAGTAAGACTCTCAATTAATTTTTCTAGAGTGCCAGCTTTTATCATCTTTACTCGAATGGTTTCCCATTCAAGATGAGATACTTCTTCTGAAAAATCCTGCAAAAAATAAGTAAATAAAAATGCATACTATTTTGTAAAATATTACTAGAAGATAAACAGTATTAAAAGGATGCAATAATAAAAGTTTTCTATGCTCCAACAAATAGCATACTAATAAAAAAATCATAAACACATGTGCAAAAAGTCTTTCAATTAATTATATCAACTTATTATAAACAAATGTATAAAACTATATTCATTATTGAACATATGTCATCTACATAATTCATTATTGAACATAAATTAATTTTCAATTTTTTTCATCTGTCATATATTCTTTGCGCCATTTATCTAATTAGTAACACTGAAAAGAATCAAATGATCCTAACAATTCCATCACTGTTTATGTAACTGTCTTTGTAATAAGTTGTTATAATCTTGTAATGAGTAAGAAGTTTTATAAAAAGCAAAAGGAAAGTGAAAATTTTTATGTTATATTGAAACTCTTCTCTAATGTAGCTTTAGAAAATATTAATGGGATTCATAATGCAAAACACCTAATTAAAAATGATAATGGAACCAAACAGAATTTTATGTATTTAAAAATTTAATTTATTGCTCTAAAGAGCAAAATACGAGCAAATTTAATGTTTCATTATTATTTTTATTTAAAATAATTTTTTTTTTTTTAATATGAGAACGTGTGGACTTTGGTCAGTGTGTGTAACCTTTTGCAATAAATATCTAGACATTTAATTAGACTATTCATTTAAAATTTATACAGAGTATAAAAATCACGATATGAAAATTTCCCCCAAAACAAGCAAAATTCTCGTAATTAGCCATAAAATATTATATATTTCCATTTAATTTTTGATCCCTTAAAAATTAATATATATGAATATTTCCACAGGATCCAATACTTTCAATTAAGACAGAGTGCCAATAAATTGGTATTTACAAAAAAAAAAAAAAAAAAAAAAAATAGTATGTAGTTTTATTCTCAACTGCTTATCATGTATCTAGAATTTTTAACTTTTATGTTATTTAAGTGATAAATTAAAATTTTTATAGTTTAATTTTTTATAGTTGAAAATTTTGGAACTTTAAGCAATAATCATTATTGTTTGCAACAATTTCTCTGTCCTACTATAATCAAATATTTAAATTATTGTTCCACATTAAAAATTTAAGATCAAGAGAATTCTGTGAAAATCCACAGGTGAAAAATAAGTAATATACACAAGAGAATAAGTTGTCATTAAATAGGTACTACTGATAAAAATAAGTGTTTATAGTTTAAGATCAAAAGTAAATTTTGCACTTTGAAAATTCCCAAATTAAGTGGAAATAGGATTAAACGAGTTAAATTACACTACTTCTAATCCAATTTCAGAATGTAAAATATGCTTTCATGAAAGCATAGAACATATGCTAAGCACTTTAAGAAAACAAAATTGGGGAAACATTACAACTTTGTTTGTGAAACATGCTGGTTATGATCTTCATTAAAGTTCAAATTTAATCTAGATATATCAACTATAGGCTTTCATAGATATATCAACTACAAGCTTCTTAATATAAACATCATTAAGAAGCTTTGGCAATGATCCAATTTGAAGATTGTTTTATTAATGTTTCGATCCCATTATTCAAATGATGTGATGCACTGCTTTATCTGTCAGAAATTATCAGACGACTCTGTTTTGATGCAGGACAATTCCTAGTTATTTGAAGGAAAATACAGGTTGTTATGGGGATACTTCTGTAACTTTTTCTGCTCCGATTCTACGCCAAATTCCCTGCCAAATATAAGGCTAAAAAGACGATAGCAATCTTGTTATGGTGCATTAGCACCATAACAAGATTGCTGATTGATTGGAGGATGATGTCAAGCAAAGAGGAGGGATTAATGACGTATGGTTTAAAGTTAGGAGGAATTATTGACGTACTAGGAAAGAGTTTCTTATAAATTTTCTAGCGCTTCTTAACTATTTCACTTGCATTTAATTTATATTCTCTGTTGTTTATCATAAATTGAAATTTTACGTTCTTTTAAGAATCTATCCATTTCTTCAAAATTTTCCAGTATTTTCCATAATTTTATTGGAAAGTGATAATCTGGTTCAGGAAATTTTAGAATATTATGGAATAATTTATACAAAAACTTCTGATGTGAAATACCCTATATGTAATGCCCCAATGAAAGGAATCAGCTATAAAAATAACAAATTAGAATTTCGATTTGTATGCTCCAATAAGTATAAAGAAAAATGTTCAGGGGTCATTGTTCCAACAGACAACTCATTAAAAGGCTCGAAAATTCCTCCAAAGGATATACTAACAATAGTAATTCTATTTGTTTTAAAGTGGAAATTATCTGACACTTTAGAAAATATCAATAATTGGCGTGCCAGACGGAATGAACCCAAGATGTCATCAGAAACTATATGTGACTGGTATAATTATTGTCGGGAAGTTGCCGAAATACAGGCTTCTCACTGTTATAAGCATCTTGGAGGAAAAGAAAAGATCTTATTATAATTGTTATATCAGTTTTTTGAAAGCAAAAAAAATTAACTTCAGATTTGTGTAACTTAATCAAGAATTTCCATACTAATTCCTTAGATGAGTTTCTAGAATTAATTTAAATACATTTAAGAGAATTTTTAAACTAATGATACATCAGTATGTAAGATAGATGACAGTTATATATGAGATTTTTAAAGGAAAATTTTAAAAAAATGGTTAATATTTTTTTATATTTCAGGAAAATCAATTATGGTGGATGAGACATTCTTAACAAGAAGGAAGTATGATCGTGGAAGAATTACATTAAATCATACAACTACTGCATTTGGTAAAGTTTTATTGTAGAACAATATATTTTTGAAAATAATTTTTAGTTATATACTAGTTTACTATTAGATAATTTTGAATAAAAATTGTGTAATATTTTTTATTAGGTATATTTTGCCGTGAAGATAAAGAAAGTTTATTTTTTGTAACCGATGGAAAGAAAAAGAGAGATTTATGGCCCTTGATTTCAAAGTGCATTCAATTTTATTTAAATATATTAATTACAACGGTTATTTCCCAACTTGCTTTTTCTAAGTTTTTTATTATTATCATCGCTTACAATTAAAAGTTCCTATTCATCACATTTTATAAGTTATCCATGCATTACAATAAGAGAGAGTTTATTTTAGTGCAATATGAAATATTATAATGAACTTTAAATTAGATATTTTTAAAATAATTATTTTAATAATTTATAATCCAAACTTTGCTGATATTCAATTTTAAAAGTGCATGTGAACTATAATTTGTGATTCAGAACAGTTATTAAGATGGAAAGCCAAGTTATTCATTTGTTAATTTACATGAATTTCAATTACAGGTCTGTCATCCAGATACCAATATAATTTATAGCGATGCGGCAGCCCAGTACCAAGGAATTGAAAACCTTTCTGCAAACGCTGTGCATAAAACTACAAACCATTCTGCTGGCGAGTTTGTCCATCGAAGGGAATCTCAGAACACCATAAATCCACTTGAGAATGAAAAGTACTTACTAAAAGAATAACTAAATAATCTTCGGTCGAGTAAGATATTCAACTCATTAGAGATAATCAAATAAATAAATTTATTATAGAATGAATAATTAGTATTTTTATAGGAGATGTACAAACTGCGTCCATAGCATTGCATTTTTATCGTTGAAGAAAATTAGATGAAATTCTAACTCTTGGAGAAAAAAATCGAAAAAAAATTGTTGGACATAGCAGAGGTTTATCCACGTAAATATCAATATTCAATTCATTTACTACTTTTTATATAATTTAATTTAAGAAAAATCGAACATTTGTTATTGGATATAGCAGATGTCTATCCAGGTAAATATTGAATTAATTTATTATTTTTTATATAATTTAATTGTGTATTCTAATATATTTTTGTCTATTTAGGCTACAGAAATGGTGTTAGGGCGGAAGGTCTAAGAATGCGAGAATTCATTATTCCAACTGCTGAATACGAGGGTGTCGCGCATCTCATGCCAGAGCCTAAAAGGCCTAGGTTTGACAGTGTTCACCCCTTGGATGATAAAGAACTTATGTTTATTAATGATGCCCGTGACAATGATTGGGTGTAAAATGTTTGTGAGCATGGCACGAAAACATGCAGTGGAACTGCACATTTAAAAAACAGCAGGCGCAACATGGTGAGGAGGGTCCACGTTCCCTTGCGCTGTAAACCTATTTATAAGTTACTGACGCCTCACCAATAATAAATAAATAAGAAATATATGTTTACATACATATAACCATAAATTAAATATAATAAAGTGGGATGAATGTATTAAACATTAGTAATAGTTGTTCACTAACACAATTGCAAAGTTTTATTACTAGATAATTTTCAATAAGTTATTAATAAATAATTGTCTATCTTAAAAATTAAATTTTATTTGTTACTTCTAAAAAGTTACCCTCTTTAACAATTTAAATATTTGAATTAACCTCACTAATTGATTTATCTTTGAAAAAATCGTAACTCAATACTCTTATAGGAATTAATTCAAAAAATAAAAATAATGTAAATCCGTTTTTTAGATAATATATTAATATGTTAGTATTAATAAAAAATAATATCACACTTAACAGATAGATGTATTAGATTAGCAAGGCTGTCCATTTAATAAAAAAAAAAAATTCAACCAAAAATTTAAAATACTTCAATTACTAAGTACACAACACTTAATCAGTTTTTTATTTTTTTTTTTTTTTTTTTTTTTTTACTGTGACATTAATCTTTTCAACATTTCTTATTATTTTTTAAGTCCAAAACATTCAAATTTATCTTATAAAACATTATTTCTTGTCATTGTAATAAGTCATTATGTAACATTTGAAGAATTAAATGTAAAACTTTTTATCTGCAAGCTTTTCTTATTCAACACAAATGTATTAAATACACACACATACATATATATATATAACAGAAACTTACAAATATAAAAAAGTCATAAGGAAAATAATTAAAAATTAATGAATTTAATAAAAAAACATTAGTTATTCTATTAATTGATGTTGTTATTTGACTAAATAGTGATGGTCTTCTTACAGCAAGGAATACTATAAGAAGGTTTCGTTGGAATTATATAGCATAACAATGCGAATAAATCCCGTCTCGTGTTCTAATTCTGAAGAGAAGACAAAAAATATCCAATTTCATTTTATTGCGATTTTTGTAGTATAAAAGCATACCTACACAAAGTTAATTATTTAAAATCCTTTGATTCACTAAATGCAGCAAATTATGGATGAACAATGTGAGACGGCATTGATTTAGAATTTTTGGGTGATGCGAATGAGTATAATAAAAAGGTTTTTTTTTTTTTCCGTTTCTGAACTCAGTTATGGTCATATAAGCTTTAGATTATCTCTGCCTCAAATGCCAATTGTTCCACGTCGTTCGGAACAATAGAATATTTTCAACAAGATCATTATAATGAAATAATTTGTTAAGATACATGAAAAAGTGAGATGAATAAATAATGTTCTCTATTAGAATTTAACATTTCAAAATTTTGAGAAAGGCCAAGTTTCAGGAAAACACAATTGTTAACTGAGTACATTTATTTTGGAATTAAAAAAGTGTTCTTTACAATCTTTCTGTAAACTCGTTACAATATCGCATTATGTTCAGGTTCCCTTTATAATACTTTTTCTTGATACTTCCATAATGATCTATCTCAAACTAATAATAAAATACTTGTTGAACAAAGAATATCCCACTAATTTCTTCTCTTATTTTATAACAAACCCTTAATTACATTATTTAATTTTGGACATTTCTCTAATACCATGAGAAAATTTTAAAGCTCCAAAATGAGGGTAGAAGCTGACCGGATGTTCGGCTTTTTCACAGGCATCCCCAGCTCGATAAGTGATAAAGCATCCATAAATGTCTGGTCATTCCACTTTTCACATGCTCCTCTAATTTCTCTCACGACCTAGAGTCATCATAGAAAAACCAAAGAAACAGCTTCTACGATGGTGTGAGAAGAGGACATTTCCTACCCCCCTGATAAAAAGGAGGTCATTTTCACTCCACTTTTCTGTTGAAGATTTTATAATGAATCTATCTTTTGAGGGTGATATCCCAAGCTGGGTCTGCTGTAATTTTGACGAAGATGTAAATGGGTTTACCATAAATACTATACTTATCAATAAGCAATCGACTTTTTTCCATTTGTTTTTTAACATATTGAATTAAATAGTGTTAAAAAAATTTAAGTTATATAATTGTGATTGATTTTTGTGAATTATTATATGGCATAAATTAATCTATTACAAACATTTTTTCGAAATTATTAAGCTGTATCTCACTGTCATTTTATTGTTTGCTTTTCCCACAATTAACGATGGCTTTTTTTGTTTTTGTAAAGTTGTACAAAGCAATACGAAATTATATGATAAATTTCATTTGTTTGATTTTTAGCAATCAAAATACATATTTAAAATAACAAATTTGTTATAGTAATGAAACGTATTTAGGTATAAGAAAAAAGATAAGCAATAACTAATAGAATATTTTCAAAAACATTCCTAAGAACAGCATGTCTGATGTTAAAAAATGTAAATAAAGATATTTCGAACTAATAATTTTAGTTCATAAGCGAATAAATATAAATTACCGAAGTAGTATTTGAAAAAGATCTGTATGTTAACAACATTAATAATTTTTTTTTTTTTTTTTAAGTAATTTCTATATTTACTGTGTGCTAAATATATGTTCCTTTATTCTTTTCATTTGAATAAAAAGCTTAAAACTAGAATTTTCCTTTCTGTGGCTAGATATGAAACCTTTTACTAAATGAATATCGTGAGTTCAATCTTGAGTTACCTGAAAAATTATTTGCGAAATTATTTTAGTCATACAATAAATTGTAAAATTCTGATCATTTTTCAATGATTCAAGGCTTGAAAATCGTTTTTTCAAAGAGTAGGTTGTAAATGTAATCATATTAGCCTCAGAAAATATTTCTATAAAACTCTTATCTGGAAAGAAGAAAATATTAGGATAATACTAAATATAAAAAT
Source organism: Latrodectus geometricus (assembly GCA_026290005.1). Classification (NCBI taxonomy): domain Eukaryota; kingdom Metazoa; phylum Arthropoda; class Arachnida; order Araneae; family Theridiidae; genus Latrodectus; species Latrodectus geometricus. The sequence continues at coordinate 638,305 of JAPDSC010141057.1, forward strand.
TATTATCCTTATTGTTTTAAACTTTGTGTGTAAGAATGATTATTAAATTATCTTTAAAAAAACCAAAACCATGTTTATTTAAATTATACAGAGATTAAAACTGCCTCGTAAATAAAATCACAAATATAAAGTAACTTTAAATATGCACCGCATATCACTTTTTGGTTGGAAATACTTTCATTTTTAAGTAATAATAAATTGATTTATTCCTTTCTGCTTGCATGTTTTTTTTTTTTTTTTTTTTTTTTTTTGTGAAATGAAAAAGTGAGTGTTTGTCCTGGAACATGTCCATAAACTACAATCCTCTTTTAAATCTCATAAGGAAGAAACAGGAATAAGAAAAAGATATTTAATCCTCATTAGTAATGGGAGATCAAATCGGCTATTTACACTTCGAAAAGCAAGAGTTTCTAACACTACATCATATTTATTTCTTTGTGAAGACATTGTTTGGTCACTTTATCTTAAAAGTCAGAATATGAAAAAGTTCTCGTATTACAATGAGAGTGTTGTTTCCTAATGAAAATGTATCGAAGAAAAATAAAGGAAACTTTAATATCTGTAATTATAAATTACTCCATCAGTTAAACGCAAAATTCATCATTTTTTTATTAAAATAACGAATACATAATTTGGAACAAAGCTAATCATCTTTCTTTTTACAGACATAATTTTTTTTGCTTATATTGCATACTGATAATATAAATGTAAACGAAGAATGACTGATTTCGTACTTAGGCATCTAAATTGAGACATTTCTAGCACCTATTTTTTATTTTAAATTATTTTAAGAATCTTTTAATATATTACATTAACAATTCCATACTTTAATCAATAAAATATCAATATAAAAAGCAGCATTTTTGATCAGGATCGGACTTAATATAGATATGTGGATAGGGATAAAGATTGTTAAAAATGTAAGAACACTAATGTTGTTTTTAAGGTTATTATGAAATTTGGAAAGAGTTAATGCAGGAGCCAGCCAATTAATTTATTCATAGTTAAAAATTGCAAAATGCTTTAACTCATACTTCAGAGTTAAAGCATTTTGCTGTGGTGTATGCAAGTGAGAATTTCAAACACACTCTCATAAATATGAAATTACATAATGCATATCACTATCAACAAATTATAGTTAAATTCCTTTTTATAATAATTAACAATAAAAATATTCTGTACATACGTAAAAATGTATATTGTAATAATAATAAGTAATTATTTATACACACACATATAATATATATATATATA
>JAPDSC010141057.1:639658-687843 GCA_026290005.1 Latrodectus geometricus
ATATATATATATATATATATATATATATATATATATAATCAAATTTTTTCCTGATTAAGTGTATATAAAATCTACTTTTATAATTTATAAGTATTTTTACCCTAAAAAAGAGTCTATACCTTTTTTGTTCTTTATTTTTTTAATTTTTGTACTTTATCAGCATTTTTTATTAAGTCTCCCATAAATTTAAAAATGATAGGTTTTTCTTCTGTTTTAAGTTAAGCCAATTTAAAATCAAATGATACCGAGGAATCGGCATTATTATTATAATCACGAAAACTACTATCCTTGAATTCAGATTCATCACAACAATTCAAATCACAGTCTACAAAGTTTTCTTCTTCTAATTGATCAAATAACTTTTTAATTTCTTCAACGGTCAAACCCTTACGAGGTGAAGCTAACGAAAATATTTTTTCAACTGACAAAACAAGCAACTGTTTACAATGAAAAAATTAGCTAAAATGAGGATGATTATGCTTTTCTTAAAAAAAAAAAAAAAAAAAAAAAAAAAACCAATGAATCCGTTTTTCGCCAAAATTCTTCGCTCCGACAAGTCCCCAGTTTTTAAGGACTTTCAGGCACAAAAGAACAGCAATAAAATCTCCCTCAACTGCCCCAAGAAAATTGAGCTGGAGAAAGTTGCGCGCTTGAAAGGAGGAAAAAATCCATGGCATAACTGTTGTACCATAGCCGTCCTGAGAGAATAATAAAGTTGTCTTTAAGAATTTTAATAGCAGGTTTCAATGGGCTAAATTTAATACCAGGACACGTTAAATTATTATCAAAAATATAATTTTTAATTTTATAATATAGTTTAGCCTTTCAAATTGTAAAAAATTCAACTGATATTTCATAATTTTAAAAATAAAGTATTCAATATTTTGCAGAATAACTTTAAAAATTTTAGACCCATTTATTTGAAAAACTGGTCTGTATCTAGTACCTTTATTTAAAATTTCTTTAAGATTATGATTGTTGATGATATAAAAGCTTTGAAGTTCTTACAAGAATCCCGCAAAACCTATTTTCACTTTAATTATACTTTAATTTTTAATCTACATTAAAATTTATGAACTACTTTAACTTCTTAATTTAACTCTTATATATTTCTCATTGCTTTGCCTATTATTCATTTATTTCAATTTTGATATAGTTGCATTTTTCTTCTTCAGGGATATAGCATGAAAATTTTTAGACTTTTATCTTTCGTGCTTGTCAGAAAAGAGTGTCCTATTTGCATACTTGACCATCTTCCTCCTGATGAAAACGTGGTCCCAATGCCTTTTCCCTATTTATATTTGTATTACAGTGGTGCCTCGCATAAAGAACACTTCGTACAGAGAACGCTACACACAGAGAACTTCCTATTCGTTCATTTCATGATTCATACAACGAACTTCGCTTTACACAATGAAGTCCCCGAGCTTCCACGATCGCTGCCGATGTATTGCATCCTTCCGCGCAGGCACTGCAGTCGTCCTTTTAAGTTAAACTCAATATTTTTCTTATATCATGGTTTCTAAAAAAAGCAGGAAGGTGATTTCTGTTGAAATGAAACAGGAAATAATTAGAAAGGGTGAATGTGGAGTAAAACAGTGTGACCTCGTCAAAGAGTTAAGCAAGACCACCATTTTCAACATTTTGACAAATAAGGATGCAATCAAATCAGCCAAAGGAGTATCAAAACTATTTAATGAAAAACATATGTCTTCAATCCACGAGGAATTGGAGAAGCTATTAGCGATTTGGATTAAGGACAGGCAGGTGAAAGGTGACGTAAGAAGGTGACAAAGATATTATCTGCCACAAAGCCAAGATAATTTATCACGATCTAAAGAAAAACGTCCCTGGAAGTAGCAGCAACCAAGATAATGAAGAATTTAAAGCCAGCAGGGGTGGTTTTTTAGATTTAAGAAAAGGTGTGGAATCCACAGCGTTACTATGCATGGTGAGGCTGGCAGTGCTGACAAGAAAGAAGCAGAAAAGTTCTCTATTAACTTTCAAAAATGTATTAAGGATGAAGGATACAGCCCACAACAAGTGTTCAATGCCGATGAAACAGGTCTTTTCTGGAAAAGAATGCCGAGCAGAACCTTCATTACAAAAGAGGAGAAGAAATTGCCAGGACACAAAGCCATGAAGGACAGACTTACCCTTATGTTTTCGTCTAATGCCAGCGGAGACCTCAAGATCAAACCTCTATTGGTTTATCACTCTGAAAATCCATGAATTTTTAAGCAAAATAACGTTATTAAGTCCAAACTGCCCGTCTATTGGAAGTCCAAACAAAAAGCTTGGGTGACCCAAATTATCTTTAACCAATGGATTCTGGAAACCTTTGCTCCTGCGGTGAAGAAATTCTTGCTGGGAAAAGAACTGTAGCTCAAAGCCCTTCTGATACTTGACAATGCCCCTTCTCCCCCCCCCAAAAGACCTAGAGGAAATACTGCAGGAAAATTATCCATTTATCAGGGTGCAGTATTTGCCACCAAACACCACATCCATTCTTCAGCCAATGGATCAGCAAGTTATTGCGAACTTTAAAAAACTTTACACTAGAGCACTCTTTAATAAGGTGTTTGAAGAATGCGAGTTTGGTGGAGACAATATGACTGTCGGAAAATTTTGGAAGAAGAAATTTGATATTCTTATGGCAATACGATTTATACAGAAGGCCTGGAAAGAAGTGTCACAAAGGACCCTCATTTCTGCTTGGAAGATGCTTGTGCCTTCGTGGTCCCAGGAAGAAGCAGTTGTTGATGACACAGAAGTGGTGAAGGACATCATCACAGTGGTCCAAATACATCACAGGGTGGAATTAGAGGAAGAGGATGTAGAGGAGCTTATTGAGGAACACGAAGAAGATATGACAACTGAAGAGCTCAAAGCACTTCTGGTCCTGCAACAGGACAATGCTCAAAGGGAAGCGTCATCTGATAACGAGGATCAACAATCAAACAATCACCCAATCCCAACTGCTGACATCAAGAACATCGTGGTCAAATGGAAAGCAGTTCAGGAGTTTACCAATGCCCACTATCCGGATTCAGCTGAAGCAAACAGGATCAACGATCTTTACTCCGATACTCTTGTCCGTTATTTCCGGCAGATGTTGAAGAAAAGAGAAAAACAAACGACTTTGGACAGGGTTTTCATGAAACCATCGGCCAAAAAGCAGAAAATGGATGAAGATGTGCAAGATTCGGTAGACTCTACTTAGTCTGTCTTAAAACTAAAAAAATTATGTTTTTAGATCTATGTATCTAAATAAAAATAATAATAAAAAATTTATCTTTTTTTATGTCATCGTAGCATTTTTTATGCTACAGAACGAATTATTTTTTAACATGCATTTATATAGGAAAACGCGTTTCCCATACCGAACTTTTCGCATTACGAACTTGCTCATGAAACGAATTAAGTTCGTTGTGTGAGGGACCACTGTATATTGTTTTTCATGATTTTGTCTTATTGGTAATAAATTATATAAGTTTCTTTTTTGATTTATCTTGATTTTCAAATTACATTTTTATACATATACATACACACACACACACACACACATATATATATATATATATATATATATATATATATATATATATATATATATATTCTTTTCTTCTTTTGTATCATTATTGTATTGCAAATGATTATATATAACCAAAAATCTTTATTGCTATAATCTTACAATTATGTAATCAGATTGCTTCTTTAATATAATCAAAAAATCTGTAAACTGGAAATCTTTTATTTTAAACCCTTCCTTGTCAAATAAAATAATATGTAAACAATTTGAAAACTTTGTAACTATTTGAAACTGTATTAATCTTATATATATTCAGGCCTGAATTAAATTTAAATAAATAAAAGTTTATAAATGAAAGTGTGTTCAAATCCCACCTCCAGTTTGGCTGTGAAGTGGCCGTTGAGAGACAAATATCTGTGCAAGGGTATGTTTTTTCAGTCAATAAATGTGTAACTTTCAAAGATGTTTTTTAATTTTATAACGCAGAAAAATAATTATGTCCGATTTCATTACATTAATTTGGAATGATTTCTTTCGAGTTAAAATATCCGTTTATTACATAAGGTGAAATAACTAGTTAAAATTAATTATCAAGAAATTTTTTATGGGTACTTAAACATAAAAAAAGGGGTTAAAACATTTTATACATTGATCTTTTAACTTTTGAAAAAAGAATTTTTCAACGTAAAGTACTTAATATGAAGGCAGCAAAATTATTTCCGAAACCGCTTAGATTACTAATTACGAAACCGCTCACATAAAAATTATTTCCGAAATATATTTAAGAATGAGACTTGTGAATTACTTACTTGCATCCAATTTATTCAAAATGAAACTTTTTGTAGGTTATAGATGTTTCCTATTCATTATTAAAAATATTAGTTTTAAAGATTTCTGAAGAAAATTTTTCATTTTTTTAATTTTATTCAGACATTTTTCATTATATTATAGTTAAAATACGATTAAAATTCCACATTTTTTATTCATAAAACAAAATATAAAATATTAAGAATACATTGCTTTTTAAATAAAAAGAGTTAATCTCTTATAAGAAAATTAATACTTTGTCAAAAAATATTTCATTACATTAAAAGTTTTATAACACTTTAGAACAGACTCTTTAGAAACTGTTTACATAAAAAAATTAATGTTATTCAAAATTTTAATGAGGATGAATAAAAATACACTCACAATTGTGAGGATGGAATTTAATTTTTGTCCTCATTTTTCAAGGAATACAACAGTATTCATCGTAAAAAAATTTTTAATTAAAATCTAGAAATTTGGATTTGTATTTTTTTTTTTAAATGCGTTTCTTAAAGATTTTAAGAACATCAAACTTTTATGCTCATTCATTAGGAAAAAGAAGGTATAATTTAATTAACAGTAAAATTGAAATATAGTAAAATAAGCGCTAGTCAAATAATTTTATAAATCACATTTTATAAATAGGGATGAGAAATCAAATCAAATTACATCGTGAAAATAGTTTTTGAAATCAAAAAGGGTAATTAGATATTAAAATTAGAAAAATGTAATATGATCAGAAAAAAACAGTCTTAGAATGCAAGTTTATTTCTACATCAATAAAACAGTCCAAATATGCAGTGTATATTTGAAGAGTCTTTGAACAACTGGCAATTATGTGGCTATTATCAATACGATGTCAAAGTACTTTCGAAAGGATGCACTTCGACCGTAATAATTGAATGGCAATACCATATTTTTTAGTCCAGAGGGTCTCTGGTTCGATCCCCTTTACTGTTGAACACGAAAATGAATATCTTTGCATGCACATCTTTCTTATGTTCAATTGGGAATTTTTCTAGTTTTCTCCTATGGGAGTGACGAAATAAATTTCCACACTTGATATCTTCATATTTTGCTATGTCACTGTCTAATTGATAGGATAATGTACAGGAATGCGTGAAATTTTTATTCCAAAAGAAAATACAATGAACTAAGTTTCATTCTATAAGAAATCTTTGCTCATTCTATAAGAAATCTGAACTTTTGTACAACATTGCACTCATTTATTATAATTTTTATTTTTACATGTTTAAAGATTAATTTAGCTTAAAATGTACATAGGAGGATACTTCCAACCACAATGCAAAAATAAGCGAATATTTGACTGTACAGAAATTAAAAGTTTTCGGCAAAATAATTTAAATAGTCTAAATACCAAAGTTTTCATTACATCAGAGATTACAAAAGAAAATGATTAAAAGTTAAACGATTGAAATATTTATGAGAAGTAGTTTCTATATTTGGAGCAACATATAATTGCCTGAAAATAACTATAGAATATATATTCTTCTATATATAAAATCTATATACACTATTATTCTTCATTTTTCATGGGGAGGGAACATCCTCCCCATAAATAATGAATAATATAATAATATTCACACAATTTTATCCGTTAAATTCCTTAAACTGTTAGTAATTGAATGAGTTGATAGATGAAATTATTAAAATTTATTTCTGTATTTTCCAATAATGTAGAGAGAAGAATTCATACAAGAAGCAGTTAAAAATAATTAAAGATGATAAATTAAAATTATCATCTTTAATTAATATTTAAATTGTAATGAAACAAAAAAAAACATTATTTATTACTAAAATTGGTTTTAATATATTTTTCAAACATTAATACAAAGAATTTTAGGTCAGAACAGTGAAAATATGTATGGGTTAATTAATTATAATAAAATCTGTAATTTATGACACATAAAAAAAATCCATGCACAATGATAGTGGGATTATTAATTAATGCTAATTGATTCCCTCATGTTATTTACCCCATTTAAGAAAACAAAAAAAGAGCTTGATATATATCATGTATTTGTTATCCCACTGCAGTTTTGGTTTTTCTTCATTACTTACATTATTAATACTTGAAATAAAAGGAATTATTTTTTTTGGTGATCAGAATATATTTTAGTATACATTTTTTGTAATATACACTATATTAAAAGTTTTGAAAATTTAGATATCTATAATTTCCATGTAATTTCATGAGATTTCTATTTCCTGATTTTCAATAATAATTTTATTCAGTATACATGCATACAAATTCTAAATAATCTGAAAAGAAAAGCTAAAAATTTCCATTGTTGAGAATTTCCATTGTTAAACTTTTTATCACAATTTTTTCCATTATTGTTAAATTATTTAACATCTGACAGTTATAAATATTTGATTCTTAATTGATGTAAAATGTTTCTAATAAGATTACTGCTTAGATAATACTTTGAATGCAATTCAAATTTTGTTTAAAAAAAATAATGTGTACCTCAAATAGAGGTACATATTATTATTTTTTTTTTTTTTAAGGAAATTTGAATTGCATTCAAAGTATTATCTAAGCAGTGATCTAATAGTATTAATCTTGTGACGTTTAATAAAGTACAATTCATAATAAATTTGTAAGAAATTTTATAGTAATATCTGATTTCACTGACAAAATAAAGTAGGTTTTATCTTAAACATTTAATATTTTTTAATTGTGTAGTACGTTAACTTTGTGCTAGTTTAGATTAACGTTACTATCTTTCTGAAAAGATATTAAAGTTAAAATTAACTGAATGTCTGAAAGATATTAATCTAAAATTAAATAATAGTTTTCACTAATAAATCTAGCTTGATTGATTTCAATTATTTAACAGCAATATCCAGAGCTGGAGTTTAATTTAAGATTTATATATGTTTATTAGTGTATCCATAATCTCTAGCATAGAATTAAATATTATTTAAACTGGTTGGAAAAGGGAAAACTGTTCCACATAAAAAAATAGTTTTCATATAAGAGTACTAATTGCCGAAATAGTTTAAACAATTTCTGATCCTCATATTTTAAAAGTAATTGCAAAAAATTAGTAATGCAATATGGTGGTAATTTACATTAATCTTTATGCTTAAATATATATAAAAAAAACTAGAAATGGGAAAATAAATATAAATTTAATGATGCTTAAATTTTTTTTCTTGATTTTCTCGCAAGTTTCCTTTCCCACTTCTATTTTACATTCAAGTTAAGATGAACGACTGGTTAAGAGTTTAATTTGACCACGCCTCTCATTTCCACTTACATTTAAGTTAAGATGAAAGACTGCTTTTAAGATTTAAATTTGACCACACCTCTCTAAGTGCATATCTTTTAGGTTTACTATACATAGGTATCGGCAGTGATTGCGCAAATAGTTTATCTTGGCGAAGCATTTTGAGCCCCAGAACAAGTATGTGATGTGGCAAGTGCAAACAGTCATTAATGTTACACATCATAACATTGCTTTTAGATACTATTTTAAAACAGAACAACGCCTTGCCATACTATAAAAAAAGACCATCATAAAAATGTGTACAGCAGAAATAAAGATCTTCTCATAGATTTACTTTATCAGAACATTTAAGGGATTACATACATGAGGCATTATTCCATACATCTTATAAGTTTGGTTGGTTGGTTGGTTGATTGATTGATCTAAGTCTCCTTCACAGTGTTTGCAATCTGAAGTGTCTCAAAATTTCAACAGATAAAATAGGCAAACATTATAACATCATTGTATCTTGAATTTATTTTAGAGACCAAAAATTGAAGAAATTGTTGGAGTAATCTTATTTTTAGTGAATTTTTTTAATAAATTAACTTATTTAGAAATTTTAGTCATTCATTTATAATGCTAAAATTAACAAATGTTTATATAACTTTTTCATCCAATTACAATGTTGAACAATGAATTATTTTAAGTAAAATAAAAAGGGGCATAAATAACTGGAGATTTTAGATTTTTCGGTGGAGAAGTGTATTTTTAACCAATACTTTAAGCACTATGCTAAGTAGTTTAACTTATTTTAATATAGCAGTATAAGAAACTAGAAATTTTTTTCTTTTATTCTTAAAGTTTGAGATAAAGCAGCTTAGATGTAAAAACAAGCATCACCTCAGCACACCTCCAACTTCCTTGGACTAGACTGGGAGGATATCCATAACTGTGCACTTCTAGTATCAAACTTTATTAATGTCAACAGTTTCATATATCTGGTCTGATGGAGTCAGACTAGGTGGGAGACAACAACTATTCTCTATATTGAATTTAACAACTTTCCAACAAAATAAAAAATAAGCCGAATTTATCCTGAAGTTTATTCTACACTGCTAGCCACTAAAATTGTAATCCCAGGAAGAAATGATCTTACAAACTTTAAAATCACACAAAAGGAAGAAAAAGTTGGAATGTGCAAAATTATCAGCAAAGCATATTTGGATGATGCAAGACATCTGAAATACTGCATAAAAATTTGTGCAGTGATTTCCTTATTTTAAAAATCAGTTTGGAAGGTCAGTTTTCTTGGACAATTATAAGACATTGAATAAAATGAAGAAACTTATCAGCGGGTGTTGGAATTTGACAGAGGCATGTTTGTTGCTTATCAAGAATATGGATTATAATTTTGAGATATTGTTTCTCACACTGGTTGAAATACATCCAGTATCATACAAATGAGAAACTGATGAGTTGCTGAAGGTCAAACTGAATGGCAAGCAGAATTTTGATGGCCTTCCATAAATAATAACAGATATGATAAATATATTGAGGTCGGTCTCATAAAACCATACAACCCCATCACGGACCATTATTTAGAAAATGGGCCTGTTTGCAGCACTTCCAGTATCTGCCCCTACAATGTGATGACATTGTGGCCCAATAGTGTCATACCATTTTGCTGGTCGCAGAGGAAGTTGAAGGCAGTGACTGGAAGATTGACCATTCGCCATCACTAGATTGTTAGAGCTCATTGGCTTTAGAACGTGTTTATATTAATCCTAAATAGGCAAAGTACTTCCAGTGGTATAGCATACATGTAGAAGAGGGTACCAGCTCTACTGTGATATCATTTGACCATAGTTCAAAATTATGAAGTGCTTCGTGTAGGCAAGTATCCCAAACTTGTTAACCTTAAGGTACTGTCCGTAGCTTGCTTGATTTTCTATATAAGTACATGTGATAACATTTTTAGCAGTACAATGACCATAACTTTGTTTTCCATGATAATGCAGCACTGAGACAAATGGCGACTAGGATGCACTCAACAAAGTGTAAACAGGAATGGCTCAATACTATTTTTTTAGATAAATATCAATTCTGTGTACAACATTTTGATGGCCATATACATGTCTGAATGATCTGAGGAGAATGCTCATTGCCTGGTTGTATGCAATATTATCATAGGAACCCTGCACCTACTGTGATGGTAAGGACAGCCAATTGGTAAATGACACTCCTTTCTAGTTTGGATCGACGATAATTTTGAATGGCAATCATACATTTCTAAGACCTTAAGACCAGTGATTATACCCTATCCTCAAGGTCTGCAAAAGGCCCTCTTTTTACAGGATAATGTATATATATATATACATGTATAAACATATGTGTGTGTGTATATATATATATATAATGATGGAATAAAAAGCAAAATACATTTGAAATTTCTATTACCGTGTTAAATTAAATCAATAAAATTCACAAGCCTCTACAAATCATGATTGGTTGGTTGATTTTTTATTTGGTGTTCATTTCTGGCATACAAAGATTAATTAGACTTAAATCTACAATTAAAGTGAATTCTTAACTGCTAGAAACTTCCATACTTCAGGTAAAAATGGAATTCATGAATTTTATAATAGAAGGCTAGAGTGCTAAGCATTCAGGTGTCATTTCTGCTCAACAAATCATAGAGCAAGATAGATAAATATAACTATATAAAATAGAATTCTAAGAAATATAAAAAGAATTGTTAAAAACGTCCACATAGCTGAATACAAAACTAGAATAAAAACTTTCACAAAATATTAAAATATATCTAATTTCAAAATTTTAGTATATAGTAACACATCTACTTATTGATAACTTTAAAAGTTATATATTTGCAAAAAAGTTGCAGACTGTTTCTGAAAAAATGGCTTTTGAGGACATAACATTTATCCAATACTAGAGTTCTTTGATGAGAAAAAAATGGTTTTTCACACCATAAATTGTAAGCATTATACAAAAGGAAATAAAGGAACTCTCAGTCTTTTTCCTTATTCTCAGATAGACATAACTAAATAAGATCATGTTTTTGAGAGCTTAAAATACATACTTAATTCCTACACTTAGTCATAGGAAACATTAAGCTATATAAAATAAATTCATTGAAATTAAATGTCTACATAATTTCATGTCACTTGACTGACAATATTATATAACATATTACTTCACCAATAGAAGTATCTTTGTTCATAGAATGCAGAAAAATATTAAAACAAATATTATGGACATCTGAATAGCTCTAGAAATTCTTTCCTTGAAGTAAGTTCTAAATATTTAAACAAAAGATCAATATTTTCTTCAAATCAGTGAGTTTAACAAATGATATTAGCTTGCATAAACTTATGTTTTAAATATAATTTAAAGTTGAATTGTAGAACCTTAATATTATAAATATTGTTTTAAAATTTGAAATAAACTATTTTTAGTATTGGCCAAATCATTCTCTATTCATGGTTCATGTTTATATGTAACTTAATTTACATTTCAAACATTATGTACTATCTCTCAATTAATCAAAATTCAAAAATTATTCTTTTAACAGTAACTTTATATCTGATATTTTAAAACTGATGTTTTATTATATGCTAATATTTTTTAATATAATGTAAATTAAAATATTTTTGAATTTTTTTATTAAGAAATATCTTTATAAAAATGCTTAGTACCCAAAAATGAACTTTTTTTGTGAATTCAAGTGACCTGCCATTTTTAGATACTGATCCTTACATTAATGAAATTATACCCTTATAGTCAATACAAACATTAATAAAATGTGTAAATAAAAGATATGTTTAAGAAAAATATAGAATATGAAAATATATAAAGTATGAATTACAATGACACTCACAGCTTTTGCATGATGATATCGCACTTTCTTTAAGTAAACAGCATATACAGCACCATCTATTTCTTCTTCACCCCATAATTTCAAAGATGGTTGCTGTAACAATAAACACAATTACATGTAGTTCAAACATTTATTAAAAAAATAATAAAAACATTTATTTTTTAAAATGTAAAAAAATGTTTTTCTAAAAACACTATTTAAAAAAATTAATGTATATAAATTAAGCTGTACAGAAAGGATTCTTATAACAGCTCTCATAATGAATCTATAAATGGTATGACAAAAAAAAAAAAACCCCAATGAAATGGACACAAGAGGATGTGGGCTACAAGGATGAATACACAAATGATGCTCCATCTCAAATAAGTATGAGATAGTGTCCATCCCATTAAAACCTATAGCCAGTCTATATACAGATACTAAACACGAAAAGATGACTATCATGGTAAGCCCTCGGCAGTGATTTCCTTTACAAATAGGGGACACAGGATGGTAGATTCATTATCACATGGCGTCTATGCATGGAAATGAAAAACCTTGATGATGTATTGCTTATTACTGATTGTCCAAATTCTCCAATAAGTGGAGAAAGCAGTCAAAGGGGACAGCATGGGATGATCCACAATATCCCATATACTAAAAAATGTAGCAAATGTGTTAGTTTTCATATGGAGAACAAATGCATAATACTCATTGACATTCACGGTAGAAACAGGACTTACACATGATGGTTTAAGGATGAAAGTATACATACAGTAGCCATCTTATGCTACATACTACAACTTAAAGCAAAATGCATCAACATCTGCAAAAACTTCTTGCATCATGATCCAAATACAAGTTATTATTTCTTCCATCTGGTCACAGGAAGCAAATTGCAGTTTCTGCATAACACATCTTTTAAAAATATATATTCAGCATTTAAAAAAAATTCAGTTCTATTGAGTGAAAGAATATATTAAGCACACAGTCCAAGAAGTTTGTTTTTATAATATATCATTTTCTCAATTTCTAGACTGTCATTAAAAATAGAAATTGACAACAGTCTTCTAAGATGTTAAGAACATCTTCATTAACTAGCACAACAGCCTTGACATATTATCAACAGTAACAAATATTGTGAGAGAGCCAAAGTGATGGTGCATTCAGCAGTACTGTCCAGGCAAATGGGGAGTGTACATGATTCTACTCATTTGACTGAACAATGTTGCTGAATGCACCATCATTTTGGCAATCTCACGATATTAGTATACATTACAGCATTAAAATGTAAGCTCACTCATCAGTCAGAGAGCACCCATAACACTTTCAGGAGACAACTCCATAACATTTTTGTGGAGGCAGTATTGTGTTACCATGTCCTTCGTTCTTATGTAATATGACCATTTAGGCTTTGCTTAGCTTGACAGACACAGGAGCTACACATTTCATCTAGTAGGGAATTAGTTTGACAAGATGAGGTACAGACACGTGAGCCCTCACATACCATTTTGCAGAGAACTGGTTGAATCTATCAGTAGGAGGTGCACAAACACTATCATTGAATAACTTCAGAACCCTTTAAGATCTCTAACTAAAGTGATTGACTGAAATTGCATTGACTTAGCCAGTGATAAATATTACTGATGTACTTACATTTTTCATTAATACATTATAATTTACAACTATAAAAATTTCTACACCACACAAACATTTTCGTCATTCCTTTTTGTAGAAGCTAAAAATACATAAACATGTTAATTGTTCAAATTTTAAAATAAATAAAGATCATCAACCTTCTTTATTATTATTAATCACTGTAAGTATTAATTTCAAAAAATATTTCTGAAGAAAACAGAAGACAGATTTTTATACCTTTTTGTAAATGAAAAAACAAAAATATACTCTTAGAATTAATCCAGTTACAGAGAAAAGTGTAGAATATCTAAATATGGAGCAACTATTTGATTGAAAATTTTCCTTTAAATATATGAAACTATCATAATTTCTAGAAGAAACTCCAAGGCCTTAATATGTTTAAAAAGTTAAATTTTTAGCAAATAGTATAGCTTTTCTACTGATGGAGAATTTATGCAAATTTAAAAATATTCTACTGAAATTTACAAATATTTATAGAAATCCATGGTAATTGCTGAAATTATACAAGGTAAAGAAATTGTATATTAAGTATGCAACAATCTAAAAGACTTGACATTTTAGAATCTTATTTAAATCAAGATTTGTTAAATCAGTTTAATTCAGATAGTGAAGAAGTTTGAAAACATGATATAATATACAATTTGATATAATTATTTTTTGTTAGCAAAAAAGTAAGATTAATTTTTTTTATTCAAATGAAATACGTTGTTATGATATTCCTTATAATATGGCATGTGTGTTATGAATATGAACCTCTTTTAATAAGTAAATATTACTTACATTCATGAATGTAAAAGAATATTTTCAGTATTTTTTCCCCTAAATTAATTTTTCAATTATATTTTCTTTTTTTTTTTTTGTACTTTTGTTTCCTGATATGCCATATATTTTATTAAAAGAAGGTCATGTTACAAGAAGAGTAAAGTTTTTGAAAAGAAGATATTTTATTAAAAGAAGGGTTATTAAAATATGAGTCAATATTCTACAACTATAATGATTACAGTGACACAGATTCTGAATTTAATTTAGAGACATTAATGCAAATGCAACATTTCAATGGAATTTTAAGAAAATTATTGGCAATTTTTCTTAGTGCATGTACACTAAGTCTTTCTCCTGGAAATCACAGTAAAAAATTAATATGTATTTAACATTGATTTGATTACACAATAAACTAAATGTGATAGTAAAAATATTCATGTTTTATTTAAAAAAAAAAAAAAGAGAGAGAGAGAGAGAGATAACTTATTACTTAATTATCAGGTTTTAACAGGTTTATATTTTAAAAAATTATAAAAGTATATGCATGTATTAATTTGTACAGGTTCATTTTTGATCTTTTTTAAAGAGGTTATATAAGTTTCAGTATTTTTTCGATTTTGGTTTAACTTTGAAATGCTAAGAAATTTATAATTGGCAAAACTATTAGAATACTTTATTGCATAAATTAAGATAAAGCAGTTAAAGTTTGAAAAAAAAAAGACTTTCAAAGAAGATGCAATAACAGAGTTACTAAACAAAAGTTAAAATAAAAATACTGTCCTAGAAATCATACAATAGTAAGCATTCAGTTAGGGATGCAAATAAATCCCATTACCTGGAGCATGTCTCAAAGAGACATACATACACAGCTCTGCAGGCGAACCCCAACTGTACCTAAAGGTTAATAAGTTTGGAATACTCGCCCATCACCAAGCATCTCATAATTCTGAGTCACAATCAAGTAGCGAGGTCCCACCAAAGCTGGCACCCTCTTCTCTACACTCCTGTCATATCATTGGAAGGACTTTGGACATCACAGATTAACGTGGACACATCCCAAACACGTGGAATTCCAGCAGCCCAGTGAGGAAAAATATGGTCACCCTCCCAATCACAGCCTGCAGCAAATGATACTTCACTCTACTGATCTTAACAGGAAGTGAGACAAATGCGACAAGAAAACAGATTACTTAAACAAAAAGGATTCTTTTGTTTCCTGGGTTTTTAATTGAGCAATGGTTATCAGCAATCCTGTGATGAACTCTAAAGTGAGCAAGATTTTATTGGTAATTTACTTACGATTGAATCTTATGCAAGTTTAAAACAGGTTACCAAGTTATTCTTTTTCATAAGTCCTACAAACCAAGGCCACTTCTCCAAATCTTCTTCACCTGACCTTATCAACAGCTTTCCTACAGTTCATTCCTAACTGTTTAAGGTCTTTTTAACACACTATCTAACAATCTAGTAGCGGGTTTTCATTTTCAGTGTTTTCCCTCTATTCTTAAAAAAGTTTTTTTTTGTGAGGACAGAATTATTATATCAATAAATATGGTTTAGCTATCTAACACAAGAAGCCTTTACTATGTTTTTGATGTAGGGATCATCATATTTTTTATGGATTTCATGATTGTGTAAAATTCTCCAAATATAATTTTCTTTTAGTGGCCTAAAGATTTTAATCAATATTTTTCTTTTGAAAATCAGTAGATCCTCTTCCATGTTAAGCACACACCATTCAAATTCGTAAAAGGTCACAGGTCTTATTAAAGTCTTGTATAGATTTATTTTGGTTTTTGTACTAGTTAGTTTAGATTTGAGTTGACTTCTATGTCAAAGATACAACTGTTTACAATAGATAACCTGTTATTTCAATTTTAATGTTGTTTCTTGTGATTACTGTGCCCAGATATTTGAATTGCTTAAGTCTTAAATGTATAGTTTGTTATCTTTAGAAAAAACTAGTCTCTTGTTCTCTAATTTTGTTTTACCATCATTAATCCTTAGACTCATCTTTTTCTTTTTCATCGCTTCTTTTTCAAGCAAACCAAATGCCTTGATAACAGCTTTCTTGAACCTCAATATCATCAGCAAACACTAATTGGATTTTCCTTTGTAATATAGTTCCACTTCTTTTAGTTTGGAGTCTTGAGAAGCCTTTTCCAAAGCCAAATTAAACAACAAACATTAAAGTGAGTCAAAGACTCTTTTCAGTACAGAAAGACAGAGAAAAGGGACAAAATTTTTATGCAGTCTTTTATATTTCTAAGTGTTATCTTGTCATATTTATCAGTTTCATTGGGATGTTAAATTCAAACACAGCTTCAAACAGTCTTTCCCTATTGATTAAGTCGTTTTCAGCTTTAAAATCAATTAACATGTTGTATATGTTAAATTCCTTTGTACATTCCAAGATTTGTCTGATAGTTTGTGTTTGATGAGTTATTGTTCTTCTCCAGAAACCATAGTGGTAATTCCCAATAATTTCTGAAGTGTATTTAAGTAATCTTTTATATAATATGGAGAAAAAGACTTTATATTCAGTAATTAAAAGAGTAATTACAACATTCTAGCTTGTCTCCTTTTTAATAAATAGGTCAGGTGGAATCTTTTTCCCATTCAGTAGGCATTTGTTCCTGTGTCCAAATATCACAAATAATGTAACAGATTGCTTTAATAAGCTTTGTTTCATTAATATTTAAAAGCTCAACTTTGTTACTATCTGAATCATTACAGATTAGTGATTTAATTGCTAGGTTAACATCATTGAGATCAACATATTGCAACATCATAGAAAGTTGGTCTTCATTGCTAGTAGTAAGTAGGGTATTGTAAGTAATCATATCTTCTTTGTTATCCCTACCTTGAAGCAGACTCTTGAAATGTCTATGCTATCTACATAAAACCTCTTCTATATTCCTGGTTATTTCTTCCTTTTCTTTTCTGCAACATATAGTACATAGAAATGATATCAAAGCTGAATTTAATCTAACTGGTAAAATTTTCTAGCCACCTTTTGTATCTTTAGGTTTTTAATCTCATTGTATAGTTCATCAAGATATGATCATTTCTAAATTTCATGTATTTTACTTCCTGCCTTCTTAGCTCTTTATACCATTTCTTTGCATCTCTACTGAACTGCTTCTGTATCATTAATTTATCAGCAGTGTTCTTTTGTTTTGTTATTGATGAGCATTCCCCATCAAATTATTATTTACTTTTCTAAGCAGTATACACTGGGATAGTTTTCTCAGCCACTTTGATTATAATTTAAGATTCACACACACACACATTTAAGTATTCTCTGTTGGCAGATTTTCTTCATCATTTAATATTTTGTCATTTAATTCTTTTTTGTATATCCTTACAATTTTCTCTTTCTTTAGTTGTTCAATATCAAGCCTTTTAGATTTTTGTCCTCTCCTTTTATCGAAGGAACCAATGATCCTGCAACACAGTTTTGAAATAATCAGAAAATGATTTGAGTCTATGTTAGCTCCTTGAAAGATATGTACAATTAAGAGACTACTTCTGTCTCTCAGACCAATGAAAACATGGTTTATTTGTTTTTGAATTCTACCATCTGGTGATCTCCAGGTGGTCTTATGTATATCTTTATGCATAAAAGCTAAACTTCCGATCACCATATTAGATGAAGTG
Source organism: Latrodectus geometricus (assembly GCA_026290005.1). Taxonomy (NCBI): domain Eukaryota; kingdom Metazoa; phylum Arthropoda; class Arachnida; order Araneae; family Theridiidae; genus Latrodectus; species Latrodectus geometricus. The sequence continues at coordinate 657,195 of JAPDSC010141057.1, forward strand.
GCAAGTCTAAAACCATTCAATAAGTCTAAAACTATTATCACTTGACTCTTTGAGTAAATTATGGGATCCAGGAAAGGTCTTCAAGTTTTCATCAATTCTAATCCTGGTATTAAAATCCCCCATTAAGAAATGGGGGATTTTAATACAAGGATTGGATCATTTTAGCATCATTTGAGTGACATCCAGTATATACTCTATCCAGAATGTGATAAAATTTATTCTTCTCTTCTGCATTTTTATCTTAACACAGGGGCATAATTGAAATATTTTGTATCTTACCTTTACCATATAACTTGCAAAGTTTTTCATTCACTGGTTTAACATTGATAACTCTATCTCTAATTTGTTGGCTGACAATAAAGCCAGTACCAAAATGACGTATCTTTGTATGGAAATTATAAGACACAACAATTTTATTTATTAATCACTTCTTGCCCCATCCATTTCATTTCCTGGACAGCCAGAACATCTAGTTTGTTTAGGATGAAATTGTCAATAAGCTTTTTAATGCTCCATTTCTATATAAAGTTCGTACATTCTATATTCCAAAAACAAATCTGATTCAATGCTAAATTGCTGGAAAAATATCAGTGTCGAAAATTCTTTGAGGTTTCAGAATCAAGAGTTTTTACAAGGCTCTGCACCCAAACCCAAACTTCAAAGACCAGTCTTCTTAATAAACCCCTGGGACATGGAAACTAGCTGTACCCCTAGAAACTAGGTACCCACTGTAGTTGCCACTTACTACATGCATGATTTACAATGGAACATTTCCAAATTATTATGATAATTTTGAAAGCTGTTTCACAATTATGGATGAAAATAAAGATGGTATCTTTAAGTTGCAAATTTGAGTTTTCTTTTAGTTTGAATGTTAAAATTAATTTTATTTCAAGTTTGTTATTTTGCTTGAAATAAGCAAAAAAAAATTTTTTTTTCAATTTCAAAGTTAATTAAAAATTTAAATTTTAATTAAAAATTTAATAATAACTATAAAAAAAGAAAAAAAGATTTATAGTCTGAATAGTGCTTATGATTTTTTAACATGTGATGATAAAAGCCTACTGGCTTGTATGGGTTTGGCATGATATCCAATTTTTTTTGACAACCAGTGTACAGTTATTTTGCCAACCTTTGTCTTTTAATGAAAGAAAAAACTAAAAACACTTTAAAAATACACAACACATAGCAACAGCAAGCAGATATTAACAACTGCACTATAAAATTGAATCAAGGATGTAAATAACATATACTTTCATGAAAATTCGGGTTTTAATAACAGGACAATGGTGTCCACCATTAAAAACATCAGTGTAAATACTATCATGAAAAAGAACAAGGAAATAAAGCAAAATCAATGAGGTAAATAACATTGTCTTTTATGAAAATTCAAGTTTCTAATTAGCAAAACTTACAATCCACACTAAAACTATATATATATATATATATATATATATATATATATATATATATATATTATATATATACATGCTTAAAAAATAATTTATTACATACAATTAATTTAATTGGAATAACACATAAAGTACTCACCCAAACATCATTCATAAAATTATCAGTACTGGTTAAACAATATTCAATTTTAAAAATTTAAAAAAAATTAAAATTCAATTTATCAACATCCATGCCTTGCTACCTTCACACAAATACAAAAATTTGAATTTCATTTCGAAAATAAAACATTTTTTGTATCCAGATCCAAACACGAATGTTTCAAGCCTAAATGTAAAATAAACGAAAAACATAGCAAATGTTTCAAGGTTTACTGTAACTGGAAATAATTTTCATGCGAACACACATGAGGTTACATCATAAAATTGCAAAAATCAATTCAAGCGTAATAATCTATAGGTTTAACACATTTGGAACCCATGCCAACATGTAAGATTTAGTTATGTGACAATTGAGTTTTATTTTATAAATTAGTTTATACAAATTTGATATTTTATGTACTAAATTGTCTAACTCATTATTATAAAATATAATGTACATATATTTCAGGTATATAGGTTTGGTTATTGCTCAAAGCATAAGTCACTATCTAATTAGCTCTCTATTTACATAGGAGAGCTAATTAGATAGTGACTTACGCTTTAAAGTGGATTCGAAACCACTATGTCTAGCTCAATATATGGTTTTCAAAATCCAGATCATGCCCAAACATGAATTTTAAGCATTGCAACCTCATGCTATTTAGATTTTAAGTATTTCATTATAATTACTTACTATAGAAGTTTTTCAAACCTACTAGCTAGAAACTGATTTTACAAAGATTACATATTACAAAACAAATATAAAATAACTAAATAATATGCAGTGAAGAGTGGGATACAATTGAGCAATGAAGCAAAATCAATAACATAAATTTTAATGAAAACTCTGATTTTAATTAACTGGGCAGTGGCACTCTCTTTAAAAAGTATCGGTGCAAGTGCAATCTACCCTAGATTCAACTGGGCAATAAAGCTAAATAAATAATATAAATAATATACAATTTTATGAAAACTAGTATTTCAATTAACAGGGCAGTGGTAACCACCTTAAAAAAACATCATGGTAAACACAATTAAACCCTGGAGAGAATCCGGCAATAAAACTTAATCAATAATGTGAATAAAATCAATTTTTATGAAAACTAAAATTTCTAATTATCAAGCACTATTCTTGCTAAATCTAAATACATATATGTGAAATATTTTTAAATATTTAATATACTACATAAAATACAAACTACAGAAAAATTAATCAAATATTCAAACATATTCATTAAAAGCACTCACCTAATCATCACTTCTAGAAGAATCATCAGCACTGGTCAGAGAAACATTTTATGCCCTCCCAAAACTTTCCCATGGTGTTATCGGAATGGTTATGCCTCCATATATAACCATCAAATTGATCAAGATGAGGAATCAAATTGATCTGACACATAATTTGTACCTCCAAACAGATCTCATAATTGCTTACTAGGTGCCTTTGATGGTGTTTGTGTAAGTACCTGTATCCAAATCTTTAAATGACAAACTATGATTAACACATTTGGAACTGGTTGGTTGAGTTTTATGGCGCAAAGTCCGCAAAGGACAAGATGCGCCAAACACATTTGGGACAACAGCCCAGTGAAGATAACACTCAGGATGGAAACTGTTACTGGTTGGACTGCACTTACAGGTTGGGGCATTTTCTCCCGCTAAGACTAATACGCAATTTTGAAAAATAACATTATATAATAATGGCTAAAATGTACACTTTACATAGAAATAAAACCATTTTTAATTATGTGATTAAAAATATCATAATTTCAATTATAGCAAAAACATTTAGTTAAAATAATTGATATGAATTTACACAAATGACTCTAAAAGTTCAACACTAAGTATCTCTCATAAGAATTCACACCCTAAAATAGAATCAAAACTGTATCAACCACTTCAAAATGAATTTTATGCTCTTTACCTTTTCACCCCATAGCATGTATTTATGTTCACATCCACAAAAACCGCATAAATCACACACACTTGATGGACGCCATTTTAATCTCAGAGAGAGAAATATCAATATATGAGAACAATCTTTTGAAGGAAACATGGATTAGTAATGCCATCTGGTAGTAAATATTTCCTTCCAAATGCATAATGCAACTGTGCAGCGATTGTCTTGCTGTGTATGATTCACTATAATTCAAGGATAGGGCATTAGGCTCTGAAAGGCTATTAGTACTAATGCATAATTGTGGAGTTTGGCTCTAATGGTTTACCTATTAAGTGTAAAAAGCCCTCATAAGAAAGATAATTGTACGCTTTCCAGCAGTTAGATATAACATAACTCAGAAGAATCACTTTATAAATTTAAAGTAATTTTTCAAAACTTACATTCTAATTTAATAAACTATCTAATTTTTACATTATAAACTTAAAAACCATTTTTATCCATGTTTATCTAAATAATTTTTACATTATAAACTTAAAAACCAATTCAATAAATTTTCAAAATGAATTTAATACTTCATATGCTTAAATTTCAATCATATAAAAACAAAACACATCAAAACCTACATGGGTTATTAACATTCCAAAAAACTTTCATACAGGTACACAATCAAGTTGTCATAAAAACACAAGAAAACAATTAAGCTCTGAAAACCACAGTTATATGCATTCATTGTAGTACTGGGTCCACGAATTTAGTCTAAAATTCAAAAATTTTTACTTTCCCATTTGTTTGAAACTAGTGCCAGGTATGAATGTAGATAAATTAAATTTGCATTATTTTTAAAATTTGGAGCAAAAGTATTTTTTGACCAGTGTCAATGATTTTTCTATAAATGATCCTTAGGTTAGTACTTTTATTAACTATTTTATAAAAATTGTTGTTGTGTACAATAATTTATGTAATTTATCAAGTATGTGTAGAAATATTTGACAAATATATATACATACACACACACATATATTATGAGTTGTAATTCCTATTAATTAGAAACTAGAGTTTTCATTAAAATGTTATATTTACATCATTGTTTTATTTTTATTGTTTGGTTGTCTTGTATTCTAGATTGCATTATAATGGATGTTTTTAATAAAGAGGGCAACACTGCCCTGATTGTATAAAATCTGAGTTTCCTTAAAAATGTATACTATTTACGTTATTGATTTATATTTATAGAGAAGTTGTTGATGGCTGCTTAGTACTGTTACATACAGTATACTTTTTAAACATTTGTATTCCTTTGATTAATTAAAAATTTAATTTAAAAAATTATATACATTTTATTGATGGGGCTGCTATGGCCTGGTTAGTTAGGGCATCAATTTTATTATCAGAAGATAATAATTTTGAATTCCAGGTTAAATGAAGACCCATCATGTTCACTGAAGGTAGTTGTGGCATATAAAATAGCTTGCAGTCACAATGTTCTCCAAGTGAAATGATATCTCTGGAGGTCGCAGATGAAATATTAGAAAGTCTTCTGCTTTATCTCTGTTTTTATAAATTATGAAGACTTCTACTTCCATTAACTAGCAGAGCCCAAATCAGGGCTAGGTAGAAGGAAAATATAATAATACATCATTTCACTGATTAAGTACAAATGGTAACATTGATTTTTATTATATTTGTTTTGTAATATGTAATCTTTGTAAAATTAGTTTCTAGTTAATAGTTTTGTAATATTTCTGCAGTTAGTAAATAAGATGAAATATTTAAAACTTTGATTCTTAAAATTGTAAACAGCAAAAGATTGCAATGCTCAAAGTTCAAGTTTCAGTGCAATCAGAATTTTGAAAACTGCATATTGTGCGAAGTGACATAATTTAGGTTGGTAAGATAAATAGCAATTGGAAATCACACCAAACCCATACCAGCTTCCTGGATTTAAGGATTATTTATTATTTTTTAGTCAACTTCAATTTTCATTTTCAAAAATTGTAAAAATAAATTCTTATATACATGTATGTTTTATTTTCATTTCAAGTTCCCATTGCATTAACATTCATATTTGAATTGTTATCCAAACATATATAAATACCAATCACACAAATACTTGGAGGATTTGATGCTATCAAAAGAACAATATTAAATACTGATATAAAGAAAAACAATTTTTAATTTTTCACACATCATAAATTTCATGCTAAATGTATTTATAAATAATAAAAATGAAGCTTGAACTCATAAATTTGAAAAATATAACTGATTGATATATACATATTAACTCACAGTAAAAAGAAACAAATATCTTGATTTTGCTTAGTTTGGTACAATAATCTACATTTATTTTCACAGGTTTCCTACCCAAAATTAAAAGGAAGTAACTTTATATTGGTAATGAGAGATTTTAACAGTGTTGTAGAATGTTTTTACCGTTTATTTTCATAAAGTTTAAAAAAAATCAATTTAAACTTTGGAAAATTTTAACAAAATCTAAAGATTAATTGGTATACTGTTATATCGTCTGAGAAAATGCAACTATAATAAAGGTTGCAGCAGAGAAGAGTATTCAGGAAAGTAGAAGTGAAAATGCCAATTCTGAAGAACAGGGGATGAGTCTAACATAAAAAATGAAATTGTAAAAGAAATCTTTTAAGTTCTAACATTGTAATTTTTATACCATATTAGATTATGAGTCATATGTATTAAAATTAATTTTTATAATAAAAAATTCTTTTTGTTTTATTTCAAAAGGTAAATAAAACAATGACTATTTAAGTAATTCTTTGATAAAGCTATTAAAATAATTTCACAATTTTAAATGAGAAAGTACATTAATCATCTTTCAAACTAATAAGAAAATACTAGAATGAATAATAAAATTGAAAATGAACATTGATGTGGAAAAGCTCAAAACAAGAGAACTGCAAATATAAAATATACTTTGTTGAGTTTGTATATTAAAATCAAGAGAAATATTACTTTGTAGCCCTTTAAAAAAATTAACCTTCTCTTTCTTTCATCTACATAAATAATTGGTTAATTAGTCAAGCAAGTATATTCATCTTCTGATAAATAATAATTTATTCCATAAATATTAGGCAATGAGGCTTTTATAAATAAGAAAGAAAACACTATATGTATATCTAAAAATAAATAATGAAAACTTGGCTGAAAAACCATTTAAAACCTTACATAGTAGCAAAATTAAAATTAAAAAAAGTATTCAGAAAACTATCCTAAACGAGAATACATATATCACATAAAATATGAAACAAACTCAGTTTATTCTTCTATGTTATGTCATTGTTTATTTGAATTTCTTAACTCTATAAATAATGAATAAAAAATATTAAAAAAAAGCAATATGCGAATTAACTGTACGTTAAGATCCTAAAGCTAAATTCAATTTAATTATAATATATAGCAAATGTTAATTAGTGAATATTAAAAAACATTTCATCTGAAAATTCAAATACGCTCTGCCTATTCTCTATGTTCATTTTCCTCTAGTACATATATGAACCTCCTGGCCACAGGAGGCATTTCCAGCAATATATATTCAGTGAGCCTGTCCAGAAAAGGTTAATGTAGTAACATAGTTTAATTAAAAACAGAAATTTGTAACAGACTTAATAATTCTCTTTAATATACTTTCTACAAGATTAATTTTTTAATCCATTTTGAATTTATAAGTATTTTCTAAGTAACAACATTTTATAAAATAAATTATCCGATATTCCCCAATGATTTAAAAATTTGGCTACATTTTCAAATTCTCTGACTTAAATAACTTGTAAAATCTTTGAAATAATATCAGAACTATTCCACTTTTATGAAATTAAACTACACTTTGAAGCTATAAATAATAATTAATCACAAGAATGTAAGTTAGAAACAGTCATTCATAAGGGTGAAAAATAACAGAATCTATTTTCAGACAGGTCATAGCTTTCAAATAATCTTACTTCACATGCACAGTTTAATGAAATAAAGCACTCTGCATTTTCTATTATGGTAGAAAATGGCTTATAATGCTGATTTCTCAATATGTATATTTGTTTACCCTAGTAAGCAAATTGTGATACGTTCAGTAATTGTAAATCCCTTTATAAAAATTTTAGATTTACTTTTGATACTTTTTACAATAAAAAATAAATTGTTATTTGGAAAAGTAAATCAGTCTGGCAGTTCAAATTATTTAAGTTATTAGTAAGCTATGATAGAAATAACTGTCTGGTAGAGATATAAACATTTACATACAGTAAAAAACATATAAAACTAGGTAAAAGAAAAACTTAAATAAACTGGTGTTATATATGTAAACAATATAAAATGAACAAAGATTTACATATTTCATTAACAAGTAATATAAAAGCAGTTTACTTGATAGTGAAGTTTGCTACAAAGTATAACGCATTTTTGCATTAATGAAAATAAAGATATATTTGAAAAATATGTTAACAACTTTTTAAAACTTAAATAAATTATGATATTAAAACATTTTAATACAATTAGTTCATGTAAAATATCAGAGCACATAAGATTTGCCTGTCAACCATGTATTATAAATGCATAAGAAAATAAATAATTTTTCAAAAAGAAAACAATAAAAATAAAACATATTTTAAGAAAATATGCATAAATTTGAAGTCTCTTAAAGTGCTTAGTAATCAAAGTTATTTTTTTTTTTAAACTAAAACTTCGCAAAACAAGGTAAGACTTGTTTAATGAAGTTTCAATTATATTTTTTAAAATGTACACATAATACAAAAGCTATTCACTTGATGGAAGGATTAAAGTAAACTTTGAAAATAAATTAGACAGCATTTCTTATAGTTAGAAAAAGTTATTTAGCGGCCTGTTACTAATTTCAGAACACAGAACTACACTATCTAACAAATAAAATTAAAAATTTATATAAATTAATATTACAGTGGAAGTTTTAGTAAAAAATGAAAAATTTTAACAAAAAATATGACATTTACCAAACCGTCTGTTATGGGGTTCATATTAATATTCAGTTACATGACCTAATCGTGAAATTCACATCTTTTTTTCTTGTTTGTAAACAACAGCACAAATATTCATTCTCTACTGCCAAGTTTCGTTATGAGCCACAACATTATTGTTGCCACTTCATTATAGTAAAAATAGCAAGTAGATTGAGATTAAATATTTTTTTCATGATAAACATGAATTTATAAAACTATTTATTATTATCAAAACTTCTTTTTAGCATAAACGAATGGGATTTAGGAGAGCCTAGGCTTACTAGCATAGTTTTGAAAGTTTTAGAAAATCTATATTTAACAGTCTTAAGTCAATCAGTTTTTGAAAAACAGTATTGACGTGAATATTTCCGTATCTCAATGTATTGGTTAAACTTTTTAATTTTTATACTTTTCAAATAAAAAATTTCCGTTTTTCAAAAACTCATTATTATTTAACTATTTTTCTTAGATTTAACTCAATTTTCAAAGTACTTAACTCCACAAATTATTATGTAATTGATTCAACTGAGGTCATGCATTAGCTCTAACTAATTCCTGAAACTGATGTCACTCTCAAAGAATCTATAAATATACCTAAAGCATATATACCTAAATCCACTAACCAATTACCTTCAAGCTATTAGTAATAAAGATCTATCTTTTACTTGAAGTTACTAAAGGGAATTATAAGGTATATGACTTATAAACTTATTTATTCAGAGAAGACTATGTATAATCTTCCCTTCATATAAAGCCAACTAAATATATATGCAGATGCATTTTTACGAAAGAAACTCTGATCTTGAGAATAGATCATTAACATAAAAAAGGATTTAATTTGATAAAAAGGAATTAATAGGATTAATAATAAGGATTAAAAAAGAATTTAATTAACATTAAAAGGATAAAATTAAAACAAATAAGGATTTAATTAAGGATTAAATAAAAAAAAAAGGATTAAAGATTTCATTTACATAAAAAATGATTTAATTAATAATTATTAAAGGGTTTAAAATAAATTAGAAAAAATTTAATTTTAACATAAAAAAGGATTTAAGGATAAACTTAGTAGGAGTTGAAAGATACTGTACTTTCTATCTGTTTGAAATATGATAAAATTTCGTATAAAAAATACAACAACATAGACAGAATCGAACAAAAAATTGAACGAATTCAATACGATCGTATTCCGTTGAATTAATCGTTAAAAATATGTACTTGCGTATTATCCTGTAACATTTTTTTGTGGAAATGGTCAAGAGGATAATATGAAAATACCATTTAATATAATAAGAATAATATATTTAAGGGAATTAATTATATTCTCATTGAATATTACGAATATCTGTATTGTATACATAATCATTCTGTAATTCAAATCAGTACCTATTAAAACGTTTCAACATAAAATGTTATCCTCGCTTAATTAATACATACTTTTATGAAGATATATGCTTATTTACATAAAATAATAATATAAATGTATACATGCATTAATAAAATACATTTCAGTGAAGAATATAACGTACTAATCCTCCAAAACAATTTAATCAGTTTTGATAATCAATATATAAGTGATATACTTATTCAAACCATTTAAGTGATTTAATAAGAACATCACAACAAATAGAAATAAATTCACATATTCCGTTAAATTCATAATTCAATGTGAAAAATGTTAATTTTTTTAAAATCCACTAAGCTCATAAGAGAATTTTTCATAGAATCCATAGTAAATTTACAACTAATTCAATGAATGCGTAAGAAACTCGATAAGCCTTATAAGTGCATTCAAATTTCTTTTTCTGTAGATTTGAGAATGCAAATGATTAGTACAAATTCATCAATCCTTATTATGTGTGTTTTTCACTAGATGAATCGTAACTCATGTTGTGTAGTTATTTCCCTCTAGAAGGAAAGCAAACAATTTTGTTTTCGTGGGATGGATGATGTCAAATGCAAGCATCTAATATAAAATGACCTGTTTTACTTTCAACTCATGACAAGACAAAGTTTTATTTCATTCTAAACAATTATATGTTTTATTTATGAAAAAAGATATAAATAATAATAATATAAAGGTTTATTAGTCATATTCAAGAATATTCATTGAGATCAGTATCCAGGAAATTTTTCTTTCTTATTCAGAGAAGTTTTAGTTATATGATTTATTTTTCACTATTTGGTTTGAACTGAAAACAGTATAAAATAGTTTGAACTGGAAAAAAAAAATCAAATTATTTTTTTACGACAATCTAATATGATTTTAAGAGGATTTCGACAATTACTGAACAGTATAATTTATATACTGTTTCCATCTAATAAATGTTGAAAAATAATTTTTTTTTTACTCTTAAATCTTTTCTAGTTTTAATATATTCTTATATAGATTTTTTATATATAACCTCAAAAGCATTCGTTGATTTCTCATTTAAAGTTTTAATAAAATCTATCCTAATATTATTAAAAATTATTTCGAGGTTATGCATTAAATATTGCACCATTTCTGTCGTATCATCAAATATTGAAATTTTCAGAAACATTCATTTAAAATGAAAGTCTTCCTTTAAATACCCAACAGACTATTATTATTGCATCACCAAGAAGGAGTGATATCACTAATGTCAAAATTAATTAAAAGGAAGAAGTTGAAATATGCAAATTTCAGGTCATTTGGAGAACGAAAGAGTAACAAATGACATCTGAAACACTATATAAAAGAAAAGTAATCCAGCAATTTTTTTTCTCATTCCGAAATTGTAAGGTGGAAATTTTTACAATGCCTCAAATAAGAACAAATAATTCCTACCACCAAGCCTCAGAATTCGATAGAGACAGGATCGTTGACCATTTACAGTGTAGATAATCATGTAAAATTACGACACTCATTGTTATTAATCTAATGAATATCACGATCTGATAGTAAGATAATCATTATTTCGACTTCCCTTGATGATGCACCAAAGATATAAATGGAGACTCTGAGAAGCCAGTGACACGACTGGATGCAAAAGTGAACAATGGCATATTTTCAGTCTAGTGCCGCTACAGAAATCTGATGACGATATACGTATACCCAGGCTTCTTGGAGAATGCCCGTGTTCTGTTGCATTCGATAGGATCATTAGGGTTCTGACCTGGTGCAATGGTATAAAATCATTTAATACATAGCATACGAGTCTCTAGTTTAGATAGATGGTAATTTGAACAGCAATAATTACATTTCTAACATCTTAAGATCATTGGTGATAACTTATCATCGAGATCTGATATACGTCATTTTTCAACAATATGATGTAATAGTACATGTTTTATGCCATGTTTTGATATTCCTCAAAATAAAGGCCATTCGATTGATATTCTGGCCTTCATGAATCAAATCTGGTCATGGATTTCTGAGAAACTGGTTTACCACAAGCCTCCAGTTACTACGATTAACGTTTTGAGTGTGGAGTTACCGTCTCAAGAAAACTGCTCCTACAGCAAGGCCAAACAAAGACATTTCCCACCAACCTGACAGAAAAGAGAATGTCAATTTTCACCCCACTTAAATATTGAAGATTTCACTACAACGAATTTTTATCTTTTGAGGGTGATATACCGCACTGGGTCTGTACAATTTACTTTCGTACCATTAATATTGCAATTTTATGAACTATAGCAAATAATCTCTTTTAATTTTTGTTATAAAGGGACGGCATTTTACCTCTTTGCCCAGGGCGGCGAAGCTGCTAGCACCGGCCCTGGTTGTTGTGAAAAGAACAGTTTTAATACAAATAAAAATACTAAAAAGCAAGAGAGCTCTGAGAATACAACCTTCTAGGCTAAGTAGAAAGCAAAGAATGAAGAGGGGAAAATCGTGTTCTTCGCCAAAGAGAAGAACGGGCGAAGAATTTGTTTTAACCCTAAACTGCGTAATCATTTTACTGTCTAAACCTCTGAAAGAATGAACTCTTCCACCGGAGACAGATCTCACCCGCCTCTCGTGATGGTCGAATAATACCAATGCCGATAATAAATTGATGAGGAACCTATTCCTGTTGGTGTAACGTCTACCAAAGGTCAATTGAGACCTGATATTGTAATTTTCAAAAAAATACACTTCGTCTGGTAGATGTGTGAAAATTCCAAAAAGATTTAATCTGTTAAATTATATATAACAGGGATGGCCAAGACGTCGACCGCGGTCGACTGGTAGACTATGAAGACATTTTAGGTAGTCCACGTGACTATCCCGATAATGACCGCGGATATTAACAATTTAATTTATGACTTATGACATAGAATCAATGAATTATTTAAAATAAAAATTTACTGCAGTCCACGATTTATAACCCAAAAAAAAAACTGTAGATTTACAAACAAAGGATTTTCGATTTAGAAATTTATGATTAAAGGTTTACGATTTAAAACCTAAAACGGACATGGTGAGCGCGATTAAAACATTCAAAAAAATATAGAAAGGAATGCATCTCAATTAAGAAAACATGAATTGAGAAACTTCAAAAACATGGCGGAAGAGTACATTCATAATCAAAACCGAGACTTCGAAGATTTCGCTTAACACTTACTTGTTTTGTTTGAAGAATTTGAAAAAAGATTCTCTGACTTCATTAGGTTGAAAGAAATACTCAGTTTTCTGATATTTCCATTTAACGAAAATGTCAACATTGATGGAGTATCTGAAAAAATAGGATATTTAATAGATATCATATTAGTCACGGTCGAGGAAGAAATTATTAAATTATGATGCGATAATTTCTTAAATCCAGAGCATATTTAGCGATACTGATTTTTGGAAAATAATTTCTGAGGAAAAGTTTCCAAATATTTACAAATTGATTTTGTATTTGAAATCATACTTTGGATCGAGGTATCTTTGCGAATCTGCTTTTTCAACCATGAACAAAAAACAAACATTGGTCGCATTTAACAGATGAACAGTAAATTTCTTGTTTATGCATTGCAATAAGCTATAATTTGATATGAATTTTAATACCAGCTATAATTTGATAAACTTGTCGCAGATAGACAGTGCCAAATTTCAACTAAACGAAGTGAAAAGGATGGCCAGTTTTTGATGTATGAATACTTTGATTATTTTTCATTATGATCAGTAAATTTTTATTTTGTAAATATTAATATTAAGTTTTTTTTTAGAAAAATTACATAATTTACCATTTTTTCTTGTTACCGAAAATAAATATGTACGTTAATTTAGCTCTGCCATTGGTAGACCGCCTTCGATTTTTTAAATGTGGAGTAGACCCCGGATCCCAAAAGTTTTGCCACCCCTCAGTCAGAGTCTCAAGTGGGAGGATGTTACAAAGTGAGAGGCACTGTTCCAGGCTGCTAACCGGCGTTGTTTGTCAGTTCATATAATTAGTTTTTATTTTGTATAATAAAAAAAGTAGAAATATTGTAATTAAGTTATGCTTTTGTGTTTGATTTTTTCTTACACAAAAATTTGGTTTTTGAAATATCATTTATTCTTTAACCTAATTATTTCCAACGTCGGGTAGAAGTTCAACGAATAAATTAGAATTTTTGTAAATTAAGTATTTTATTAAAAATTTTTGACTTCAATTTTAAACAGAATAAATTTCTATGCATTTATTTCTTTTAGTAAATTACTGTAGAATTGTATTTTAAATGCGCGTAAACGTTGCTTCAGTAAAAATGTCTTATTGATAAGATTTTAAATTTTAAAACTGTGTTTTAAACTACTGAATTTTAAAACTTATTTAATAATTATCTGCATTCGAGATTTAGAAGAGTATTTCAGTTGAATACATTTTGTTAATTTGAACTAAATTTTTGCATTAATATTTAATTTCTAACTCGAAAAAAAAACGAGTATTAGTGTAGATAAAAATACATGAATACAAATGCACATAATTCTTTCAAACTGGTTGTATTTTATTTTTGCAATCAGAGAAAAACTATTATTTGAAGTTTATTTTAACAGTAAAAGTTTACTTAACCAAATTCTATTGTAAGTTTGCGCTATCTGGTGGCTAGAAAGAGCATGAAAATCAACTCTAATGAATTATTTGTGTTTATGACGAAACAGAAATACTGTTTCTATTTATGATGTTCTTGAATTTAGTAAAATGCTTTAAAAACTAGTGAACTATAACATATGAAAGAATTCTTATTTGATGAAGAAAGTGAATCTAAAATTAGAACTTTATTTGATTAAATGTTTTGTATTCTCTAATTGTTTAATTTTTGAAATACATTTATAATAATCATTGTTGTTATAATAATCATTTTTATTTTAATCTTGTAAAGTTTAATTTTTATAAGCGAAAATTTACATTTTGGACAAGTGAGAACTACTTGTTGCTGTTATAAAAACCTGAAGTAAACATTGTGATCAAGTTTTAGATGGTAATAAGTTTTAATTCTTAAACATATATATATATGTGATTTGTTATCAAGTAATAATTCCTTAGACTGTTAATTTTTTTGTTAAAAACAAGCATTTTGAATTCATTTAATTATATTATTATTTATACCTTAAAAATATACTTTGTACAAATATTTCTTATTAGTGGTATGTGCGAATGTAATTTACAGGCTAAATTATAAGAAATTTTTTTTTTTTCATTAAGGTGATAAGTTTCTAAGTATGGAACGTTAATAAATTAGAAGAATACATGTCATATAATCCTCTTAGTGCAATTTTTTAAATAATTACTAAAAAATTGCATTACTTATTTATTCATAGTAAATCTCAATTTCTTTCAGAATTGTGTATAGTTACCTAAATAAACAATATACTGCTGATTAATTGTGAAAAGATAAATAAAATTATGGATTACTAAGATTTAAAAAAAATTGAAAATCACATTGGAATGATTGCATGCATATAAATGTAAACACAAATTTTACATGTTTAATTAGGATTATGATGTATGCTATAATAATTATATATATATATTTTTTTTATATAATCTTACGGTTTGTATTTAAAAGTATAAAAGGCAAATAGTGAATTTAAACAATGCTGAAGATACAGAGAAATCTAAATAAAATATAAAAAAGAAAAAATGATGACAAAGAACAATATAACTCAAAAAAAGAAAAAATACATTTTATAGTTATTGATGTTTTTTCAATTAATTTAATTTACTTAATTTTTACTGAATAAAGACACTTAAATTTTTAATAAAATTTAAAATTGAGAAATGTTAACTGAAGTTGTATTTTTTTGAAGTTCATTGTTATGACAGAAAAAATATGGCTACTAAATCAGCTCAAAAAATTACTAAGTGTTTCAACCAATATATTGTAGCTAGAGGTTTTGGTTTGCTGAAGAATAAAATTGTCACAGAAAAGTTAATCAAAATGCCAAAAGAAAATTGTAATATACATTGTAGAATTTAGTGGGTATTTAATTTTGCTAATTTAGTAAAATAGAGAATCACAAGTTTTTATTTTTCTTGAATACAAATCACATAAATGGTAAAATAATCACATAAATGGTAATCACATAATGAAAATATATATAGCTGTATTACTACACGAGTTCAGTTTCCAAGTGTTACCTGCTGTTTTTTTTTTGTTTCATATTAATTTGCTAGTAGAAATATATTTCTCATTTGATTTGCATTGTAAATACCGCAGGTAAAGATACATCGTCATTATAATGAATAATGAAAAATATTGGCAAAATCCTACTACTGGGTGTGGATTTTGAGTGTTTCCTTTTTTTTTCTTTCTCCCTAGTGCTGTACAATTTTCTCGCACACCATCTCTTTAAACATCTTAATGTAACACAATATCTCACTGTGAAAACCGCAATGTTTTGCATTCTTTGATTCTTAATAATGTGATTTTGAATATTTAACTTTGATAGCTTACAACAAGAATGTCAATGTAGCAAATAATCCCTCTATAAAAGTACATCTTATATACTGTTACTAAGCAGGAATTGATATTAAAGTATTGAAGCTAAATCCATAATGTAAATAACTGGGTTTTTAATTAACTGGTCCATGATACACATTTTAAAAAAAAGAAAAGCTTTCTATAGCATTATTGAAAAGGAATGAACACCTGACAATGAAGCTAAATCAATAAGGTCTTATTTTCATTATCCAAAAGTACTCATTTTAAATAAAAAAATCTCATGTTCACTAAAAGCAACTTGGGCACATTAAATTGGTTGTGGTTGTAACGTCCTCTACAAATGAAATAATACCTTGTACAATTTCCTGCTTTTTACTATGCTCTAAGTCAATTTGACATCTTCTTGGTGCTAGGAATCAAATAAAAACTAGTGACCGTAGTTGCATGAAGATAAAAACAAAATGATTAGAAACGTGATTGGACAGAAAGCGATCTAATCTGACAGCTTTGTATAAGTCACCACAAAATGTCTGTCCAATCTTTTGTAAATAATATTTAAAGTAGATTTTAGTTTCTATTCATATTAAATGAAAAAGTTATTTAATAAAATTCTAGTCAAACTTCCAAACAATGATTAAGAAAAGATGAGAAACATTGAAATTTTCAGTAAAATTGACAATTGCAATATTTTTGTGTTTAAAACAAGAATAAAATATTATTTCTGATATGAACAAGAAAGAAAAGTTTTGATCTCTATCAGTAACTAAAGAATATGACCTTAAAAGACTGATTCATATCATAACAGTATGATCAAAATGTTATAGAATTTCAAGACAAATTATCAATATAAAAGTTAATTCTTTAAAAACAGCCTAGTGTATTTACTAATTGGTTGAAGCCAATATAATTACTCTTAAACTTTGTTATATATCATCTCATGCATATCTAAACTATTTACTGAAAGATAATTTATTAGTGAATACTTAAAATGTCATTAATATTAATAAAAAGTAGCAATAAATAAAAAAAATTGAAATATCTAGTCAAAATATAAGGATTAGCAGTATTGATGAAATGGTCAAGAATATAAGAAATCTGTTTAATTCAACAATGTCATCATGCCAAGCTTATTCTTGCAATTTATAAAAGTACAGGTATTTGAAATATCACTGGCTATTTTTATTAGCAATTACTATGTTAATTTAAAAATAAGCATACAAATTTTGGAAATTATTCCAGAGCGAGACATAAAATTCCGAAGTGAGAAATAATATTTTATATTTAAATGATGAATGTGTCTTTCCACAAAAATTAATACAATGCATACAGTACAGAATGAAGCAAAAAAGCTTTATTGAACTCTCATAGTATTTTATAAAACATGATTGTCCAAGAGGAAGAACAAGCTGATGTTCTTTAATGCTCTCCTCTTATTCTAATGGCTACTTTGGACTGTCTCACTATTCTCCACCCTGGATTGTGGCGCAGCTTGTCCTTTTTGGACCTTGGGCCATAAAACCCAACCAACCATTCCCCCTGGATTGTTCAACAGTTCTTCAGGTAAGAATGCCCATTTCTCAAGAAGCATATGTCTCAGTAGTTGGGTGTTCCTTGCAGGATGTAATTGTACCACAAGGCACCTCCCCAAAGCATCCCATATATGTTTTATGGGCTTTAAGTCTGGAGCTCTCTGGCTGATCTTACTGAGTGACAGCTTCCTTTTCCAGTAGCTACTAAACAACAGTTCAAGTTTATTATTAGAGTCTATTTCAAGTTTAAAAAAAACTTGTCAACACTATAATAATAATTATTTTAAACATTTTCATTATATTCTTCTCAATTGGATATTTGTTTCTTCTGTTGGGCATGTTTTAAAAAATAGTAATCGAAATTGTAAATTATGTTTAAACATATGTTCTTTTATCCTACGTGTCTAATGATTTGTAATATGCAGTTAGTATCCTTAAATATGATAATAACTAGATAATGAACAACACCTCTTCTGTGTGATATGTCCTCTTCTTTATTTTCTCCTCTCCTGTTCTTTTCCGATTTTTCTTCCTTTTCTCCCTCAATGTGATTGCCTCTCATGAGGTTGAGGGCTCCCCTTGAGCAGTTGTCGCCCCTCTGTTGCTATTAACTTCTCTTGGGGACTAAATCACCCACTTGTTTGCCATGCGTGGAGACCTGTGTCCCTGGAAAGGAGGGTCCTAGTAATTGAGGCCACCAGAGACCAACACATTATTTTGGCCTCTGCTTCAGGTAAACGGGAGGTGTGTTGTGGTCCTCAGCATATTCAATTGGCTTTATGGATCAAGCGATCGGTACATCTACTGCGTGACTCGTTAAGGGTGGAGACACTTTCAGGGATGTACTGTGAGTGTATAGGGACTGACTAGCACTGGTGCAGTGTACTTGCATCCCCTTGTAGGACTCCGTGGTGGGTGGTGCCGCCTGGTCCCCGAATTTTATTTGATTCTCTATGGATAAAAAAACTTTTTCCTCACTCCCACAGGAGCAACAAATGGTCACATTTAAGGCGAAATTTTTCATAGTTAAAAAAATTAGAGGGTCTTTTGAGTGTCTCACCTTTTCTCATTGAAAAGGCTATTACTTCAAATGTTGGTGAAGTAAAATCAATAAAAAAAGCTTAGATGAGTTTATTTGATAGAAACTGCAAATGAAAATCAGTCTTTCCTGATTCAAAACATAAAGACTATAGCTGTTAGCTTCGAACCTCACGGAAATCTAAATCTCTACAAGGTGTGATATCTGCAGAGGACTTGTGTTTCATATGCCAACAGATGAAATAATAGAAAATCTGCAAAGCCAAAATGTCTGTGCTGACAAACGAATCACAATAAAGAGAGATGGCATTGTCCTTAACACAAAGCATCTCATTTTGACTTTTGTGACACCAGACATGCCACAACATATTAAAGTTGCTTATATGAAGTATTCTGTTAGGCCTTTTAGCCCAAGTCCTCTAAGATGTTTCCAGTGTCAACAATTTGGGCATTCTAAAATGGCTTGCCGAGGTAATCTTACTTGCGCCCGTTGTTCTGATGTTGGCCATGACAGTCTTACCTGTGATGCCAAAGAAGTTGTGTGTCAATTGCAAAGGCAATCACACTTCTTACTCTCGAACTTGTCCGGTTTGTCAACTGGAAAAAGAAGTCACCACGTTTAAAATCAAAAACAATATTTCCTATCCAGAAGCTCGACGCTTAGTAACTTCCTGGACTACAGTAGCTGGTGTTAGCTATGCTGCTGGAGTTAAAAAAAAATCACTCAATCATGTAGCACTCAAACAGAAGAAGGTTCATGCTCTTCAGTTTGTTTGCACCCACAGGCTACGAAAATCAGCTGGTCTGAGCCCGGTTATACCAAAATGTCTGCCAAATCAAAAGCCTTGAAAGCCAAGAAATTAAAACTTGCCAAGGAAGGCCATCGATTGTCTTCCATAACTTCAAAGAAAGCCTTATTTGCTTTGGATGCAAAGACCGTTAAATTACATCCCTCAGATGATGAACTCAATTTTGAAGATTCATCGGAGATGATTGTGAGTAACAGCGATAACGATTAGTCTATATTCCATTCATGACTTCCTTTGTTTCATGGAATTGTCGTAGTTTCCGGCCTCGACTCCATGTGAAATCCCTCATCTCCTGCTATAATCCTGCACGTGTGGCTCTCCAGGAAACATTCCTGAAGCCCACTATTGGTTCTAAATTACGAGGATTTCAATGCTACAGATATCATATATCTAATGGTAATGCCATTGCAGGTGGTGGAGTTTGTATATTCACTTCTGACAGATACCCTAGCACAGCACATCACCTGCACTCTGTATTGCAGGCTGTGGCTGTCAAAATTTAAACTACCTGTCTAATCACTATCTGTAGCCTTTATTTACCACCAAATGACATCATTCAAGCTGAGGAACTGAATGACTTAGTTGATCAACTGCCAGCTCCATTTTTATTGCTCGTTGATTTTAACGATTGTAGTCCTTTGTGGGGTAGTGATGATATGAATTCTCGCGGTCGTCAGATAGAGCAGTTCATTTCTGGCAGCTCTCTGTCTGCTAAATACTGACTAGAAGACTTACTTCCACGAACCTACAAGGACATTTCACTCTCTTGAGTTAGCTATTTGTTCTCCGCTACTTCTGCCATTGCTGAATTTTGCCGTACGAAATGACCTTTTCAACAGCGATCATTTTTCTCTTATTATGACTCAGACTGGAGGTTATAATGTGTCCCATAGGCCACCTAATTATGTGTACAGTCGAGCCGATTGGTCTCTTTTCACGCAATTGACTATGATTATGGAAACGATTTTAGAGTGATGCTATTGATGATGCCGTTGAATATGTCACTGACACAATAATTGAAGCTGTGGATGTTGCTATTCCTAAAAGTTCTTCTATTCCACGTAAGCTTATGAAACCATGGTGGAATGAAGAGTGCCGACAATCTTATAAGAAACAAAGGAAGCAATGGAATATTTTCTGAAGATACCCAACTTCGAAGAACCTTATTTCTTTTAAAAAAGCCAAAGCTCAAGCTCATAGAGTAAGAGGCCAGAATCAAAGAGAATCTTGGATTCGTTATGTGTCTTCAGTTACCTCATCGACATCCAGCAAACAATTGTGGAGGAAAGTAAAAGCAGCCAATGGTATTTATCAGGATTATTCCATTCCTGTTTGAAAAACTGGAGCTGCTGTGCATTTCTCAATGGTGCATATTGCCTATGTCATCGGAGAAACCTTTGCTAGTGTGTTCATCTCTGATTCATATAGTCCCGCTTTTCAAAGGACTAAACAAATAGCTGAGCAGACTCCTCTACGGTTTACTGATTGAAGAAATCTATTGTACAATTTTGCGTTTTGATTGTCAGAATTGAAGACTGCCTTATATCAGGAAAACGACACCAGTCCTAGACCTGATGGAATCACTTATCAAATGCTCCATCATTTACATCAAAATTCATTGTTGAACATACTTGTATTGTTTAATAGAATCTGGACGGAACATGCATATCCCACAACATGGAGAAAAGTGATAGTGCTTCCTATGTTGAAATCGATTAAAGATTCCTCTGACCCTATGAGTTATCGTCCAATAGTTCTTACGAGTTGCCTATGCAAAACGTTTGAGCGTATGGTCAATGCTAGACTCACTTGCATCTTAGAGAAGAATAATTGCATCCCTCCTCACCAAAGTAGTTTTCAAAAAGGTCGATCCAGTATTGATAATATAATATATCTGGAATCTCACATTCGAAATTCATTTGTAAGGAGAAACCATCTTGTTGCAATCTTCTTTGATATTGAGAAAGCATATGATACATGGCGCTATGACATTCTCCGTGCTATGTACAATCTTGGCTTTAAGGGTAAACTTCCCATGTTCAAACAGAACTTTTGAGCCCTCCGGTTTTTCAGAGTGCGTATTGGAAATGCACTTTCCAATACTTTTATCCAAGCTGAGGGTGTCCCTCAAGGTAGCGTTTTAAGCGTGATCGTTTTTAACTTTTTCATCAGCAACTTACTTCATCAACTACCACCTTCGGTTCATAGTAATTTATATATTGACGACTTGCAAATTTCATATCAGAGTTCTAACATGAATGTAATTGAGAGACAATTGCAAACACCTGTCAATAATCTCAGTGCTTGGTGTGCACAGAATGGCCTTAGCCTATCTCCGAGTAAGAGCTGTTGTGTTCATTTCTGCAAGGAAACTAGTTTCCATCATGATCCTGTACTGCACATAAACGATAGACCTGTCCCTGTGGTCAATGAGATAAAATTTCTTGGGGTGATTTTCGACAAGAAATTAACTTTCCTTCCGCATGTGTTACATCTGCGGAAGAAGTGCCAGCAACTGCTCCATATCCTCAAGGTGCTTTCGAATAAATCTTGGAGTGCAGATCTCACATCACTCCTTCGAATTTACTAATCAGTAATTATATCTCGCATTGACTACAGTTGTGCTGCGTATGGATCAGCTAGATCTTCCATCCTGAGCATATTGGACACTATTCACCACTTTGCTTTAAGGATATGCTCTGGTGCATTTCGCACTTCACCCGACCAAAGTCTATATGTAATCTGCCAACAATTACCATTAGACCTGCGGTGGATGCAGCTGTCTCTTAATGATTATTCAAAAATTATGTCCTCACCTCATCATCCTTTACATTCTACGATTTCTACGATTCTAATTGCTGCTCTTAAGAGATTATATAATGCTAGACCATCCAGAATTCAACCTTTTCTCAAGTGTATTAAATCCTATCCTTTTTTTTTGGCACAGCTTGCCCTTTTTGGACCTTGCGCCACAAAACCCAACCAACCAACCAACCTATCTTTTGTCTGACCCATGTGAAGTTTGGATTGAGTCTACAGACTTCTTCGTACATCCTCCTTGGTATGAGCCCAGCATTGCAGTACTCAATGCCTTTGAAGACTATAAGAAGTCGGACACAACTCCTGCTATTTTTCAAGTACACTCCCGCCTACACAGATGGATCCAAGACTGCGGGGTATGTCGGCTGTGGAGTTTATGGCGACAATATCTCCTTCTGTTACAGCCTTCACAAATCCTGCTGCATTTTCACTGCTGAAGCCATGGCTATATACCAGGGATGGCCAAGACGTCAACCACGAAGACATTTTGGGTAGTCCACGTGACCATCCTTATAGTGATCTCGGATATTAACAGTTTAATTGATGATAAATGTCATAGAATTAATGAATTATTTAAAATAAAAATTTACTACAATGCTTTAAAACCTAAAACAAACTGTACAAAGTAAGGCACTGAATTTCTTGTTTTAGAGTGGAATTAAATTCTAAACAATCTGACAAAGTGGGATTTTTAGATTATATCCAGTAGCCGGCACATGTCTAGTCTACTTGTCACTTCTGGCCGTTTAGTTTCACTTCTAAGTTAATCCACTTACGCGCCAGGTCACTCGCTTCCTACGGCACTGATACAAATTTCTTTCAAAACTGTTGAATGTTCGAACTGTTGTTCGAAACTGTTGATATGAAATTGTTGAATTTGTTTTTCTACAACCTGTCCAAAATGACTCAGCCAGGCACCAGTGCTAAGAGAAGTAAAACATTCCATTATTACAATGAGTGGGAAGATTATTTCTTTTTCATTATGGTGAAGGAGAAATGTATTTGTCTCATATGTAACTCAAATGTGGCATTACCAAAAAAAGCAAACGTCGGAAGACATTTTAAAATCATGCACTTAAAATACGCTACAGACTTTCTAATCAGCATTCAACTTTGAAAAGTTAAAATGCATGAATTAAAGTCGAATTTACATTTACAGCAATCGGTATTTACGAAACCAGGCACCAAAGCTAAAGCAGTAACATTGGCGTTGTTTAAAATAATAGAAGTTTTGATAAAGCGAAAAAAACCATTCGAAAATGGAGAATTGATAAAAGAAGCTTTCATTATACCAGCTTAATTGCTTTTCCATGATTTCAAAAACAAATCCGAAATAATATTGTCAATAAATAATATTTCTTTGTCGCGTAACACTGTGATGCTATGGACTGAAGCTATGAATAATAATTTGGAAAGTTGATTAAATGACGATTTAAAAGCTTGTAAGTTCCTATTACTTCAATTTGATGTATCCACAGATATTAGTGACATTGCACGGTTATGCCTTTATGTGAGAATGGTTTTCGAAGATATGACTTCAAAAGAAGAATTATTAACTATAATTCCATTGAAAGGACAAACGAGGGGACAAGATATCTACAATTCATTTTAAAATTTTATTGATGAGACAGGATTTCCAGTCTATAAATTGGTCTCTATTATAACAGATGGAGCTCCAGCATTGGTCAGGAATCGAACTGGTTTTATTGCCTTATGTAATAATGATGAGGAAATTCCCAGTTTTACTGACTACACCGCATTATCTATCAACAGGTATTGTGTTCAAAAACACTAAAGTCTAATGATATAATGCAAATTGCTTTTAAAAACATCAATTCAATTCGTGCAAGTAGTCTTCAGAGACGACAATTTCGGCGCTTTTGGATGAAACTGAATCAGAGTACGAAGATCTCTTATTGCACACAGACGTGAGGTGCCTAAGCTGTGCTGGTTTTTAAAAAGATTTCATATTCTGTTACCAGAAATAAGAAATTTTCTACAAATAAAAGGAGAGCACATTACTGAATTGGAAGATGGGAAATGGCTCATGAAACTTGCTTTTCTCTGCGATATCGTTGCAAAACTTAACGACTGAAACCTAAATCTACAAGGAAAGAATAAATGTTTAACAGACATGATGAGTGCGATTAAAACTTTCAAAGAAACTATAAAAAATTATGCGTCTCAATTAAGAAAGCATGAATTGAGAAACTTGCAATAACATGGAGGAAGAGTGCATCCATAATCCAAACCGAGACTTCGATGATTTCGCTTAAAACTTACTTGTTTTGTTTGAATTTGAAAGAAGATTCGATGAATTAATTAGGTTGAAAGAAATACTCGATTTTATGATATTTCCCCATTTAATAAAAATGTCAACATTGATGGAGTATCTGAAAAAATTTTACATTTAATAGATACCACTTCAATCACGGTCAAGGAGGAAATTATTAAATTAAGATGCAATATATTTCTTAAATCCAGAGCATCACATCTAGCGTACTGATTTTTGGAAATTCATTTCTGAGAAAACGTTTCCAAATGTTTACAAATTGATTTTGTAATTCAAATCCTACTTTGGATCGACGTATCTTTGCGAATCTGCTTTTTCAACCATGAACGCCATAAAAACTAAACATCGGTCAGATAAAAACAGATGAACATATAATTTCATGTTAACGCATTGCAATAAGCCCGTATCAGCCACAATATGATAAACTTGTCGCAGATATACAGTGTCAAATTTCGTCTAAACAAAGTGAATTGGATGGTCAATTTTTTGTATATGAATACTTTGATTATTTTGGTCAGTAAACTTTTATTTTTGAAATACTAAGTTTATATATATAAATATATATATATATATATATATATATATATATATATAGAAAAATTAGATAATATATCATTTTTTTAGTTACTGAAAATAAATATATAAACATATACGTTATCTCTGCCATTGGTAGACTGCCTTCGATTTTTTAAATTTGGAGTAGACCACGGATCCCAAAAGTTTGTCCACCCCTGCTATATACCTTGCACTTCAGTATGTGAATACTAAAATCGTACATAAATACTGCATGTATATTGACAGTGAGAGTGTTTTAGAAGCTTTAAAAATCGTAGTTTCAATTGCCATCCAGTGGTGTCCAAAATTTTCAAACTGCTTGTTTCTCGTTCTCAAATTGGATTCGAGATACTGTTTTGTTGGATACCAAGCCACATAGGAATAGATGGCAATGAGAAGGCTGATGCGGCTGCTAGGTCTGCAACATGTTCTATTCTGCCTTCAGCTCCATCAATATATGTGAGAAAAGAATTAAAACATTTTTTAAATTCTCTTTGGCATGAATCTTAGAATATGCAGGTCAGCAACAAACTCCATTCTATTTTCTCATTTATCATTACATGTTATACCTGTACGAAGCGCAGATGTCAGACTGACTCGCCTTCGTATTGGTCACAGGCGTTTCGCCCACAAACATCTGTTCTAAAGTGATTTGAATTTTTGGTGTGAAATGTGTGATGAACCATTCACAGTACACCACATTTTAATTGTGTGTCCAGATTTTAACCATTTCCGCATCATATTTTTAATAGTGATATTTTAAACTTACAAGACTTGCTAGGGGAACCAGCACATCGCAATCTGTTTGCGTTTATAAAAGCAATTAATTTTATTCACTTTATCTATACTTAGAAATATTTTAATCACAAGTTTTAATTTTTATTCATTTTATCGACTTTTAAAAATATTTTAATTACAAGTTTTTTAATTTCTATAAATATGCATATCATTTAAATAACACATGTTATTTTAAAAGTTCATAATTTTAAGTTTTTAATGGGCTAAAAAAAAGAGATTAATTCCTAACTGATGTCTGGCGCAGCTTGTCCTTACTTGGACCTTGCGCCATTAAAACCAACCATCACCTCTTCTGCTGTTTCCAGGGTGGCCCCTGAATGGTTTATGCACTGGTTTTCAGTTTATTGGCCATAATCCCACCTTGGGTTTGGAGGTTTGTAATGATTCTGAATTTATTTTAAATTAGATTTCAACATAATTAGCTGTTTTGTACAAAAAAATACAATTGAATGGCATCTGTAAACCTAATCAATAATTAATAGTGCTGTTTATTCTTTTATAGAAATTTTGTAATTGTTATTTTTCAAAAAATTAATGTAAAGTGAAATGTTGCAATTATATATATATATATATATATATATATATATATATATATATATATAAGAAACAGAGCTATAAAAATTTAACAGATTATGATTTCAACACCTGATGATGATTTCAACACTTGAATGATGACCTGCTTTCACAGTTTGAAAATATTTCTATAGTTTTGGGTATACTGTTTCATTGTGAATGCAGGGTGTCATGTAATATAATTGTGTAAATTTTTAATTTCCAATTAAATAATCAGAACCAGTTTTTTAAGATTTAAAATTTTATAATTACTATCTTTATATTGTAAAATGTTATGCAATAAAAAATTTTAAGTTGTTATATTATTTGAAAATAGAGGGATCACTGTCTGTTTCTTAGGTATTTTAAAAAGATATGTTTACTATATTATTTATCTTAAAAACGCTAATTATTTTATTAGAAGATCAGTTCTCATTTTGCAAAAAAAAAAAAAAAAAAAAAATGATTAGAACAGCCTATTGTAGGCTTTAGAGACATAGTTTTATTTTAAAATAATATTAGTAAACTATTAAATTTAGAATAATGATTCTAGAAAAGATTTTGTGAAATCTATTGAAAAAATAAATGTCTTTTTACCATCATTTTCACATTGAAAATATTTTTTATCATCAATATTTTAGCTTTATGTAAAATTATTTGCCTGATATCTGATGAATTTCACCCGTTTATATAGCATTATTAAGCTAATATATATATTTTTTCATAACATCTATCATAGTTATATTCAGAGTGTTTGAACAAAACTGTTGTGAGTTATACTCGCACTTAAAGGGAGTGATATGACTATTTTTGATTTAATATTAAAGTATAAAATAATTCATTAAAATATTATTTATTAATTTTGTGCTATTTTTAATTTAGATTTTTTATAAAGATGTATTCAGGCAGAGTTGAACTTGGTGAGTTACCTGCTGTTAATGATAGCCTAAAAGATGAAAATATTTGCTGTATTAAGCTTTCGGCTATTAATGAACAGAGTTGCTTAAATAATTCCTGTGAAGAAAACAGTAATGCTGATACAACTTATCTTGAAAATGTTTCCTCTGAGATGTAAGTGATTGTTTTCTTGTTAAAAATTAGAAATAGTTATTTCATTATTTCTTAGTGTTGTTTTTTATGTCCTTGTTATTTTAATCAAGAATATATATTTCATTATAACAATATTATTATTATTTTTTTTAATGTAGGTAAAATTCTCTAGAATATTGTTTAAATTTTTTGGTAATGAAAATCAGTTTTAATATCTTGTTTTATTGCAAATTTAAGATTCTTATGTTAAATTTTCCAAAAATTCTACTATCATTATTTTACAACTTGGCCTAGTTTCATTTGTTGTTTGAATCAAATGACAATGTTATATAAAATATATTTTGAATCGACTTCTAAAAGAGAAATACATCTTTTGATGGTATGTTTATATTGTTAGGAGTATTTCAACAATTACCTCTTGGAAACCATTTGTATTCTGAAATTTTAGATCTTCTATTTTTCATAATTAGTCATAATGTTTTATTGAAAAAAATGATTGTTTTTATAAAAAAAAATTTTTATTCTTCAAAATATTTATTGATTAGCTCAGTTTAAACTAAAAGTACAATTTATCAGATTTTGCAAAAATGGTGAGCCATCAAAAATGAAATGCAATTAGTAATTCTCATGAAGCAAAAAATGTTAAAATTATCCCTACCTTTAATATGCCTTTATGTATTTTTTTTTAAATACAAGTATTTGTTTTAATAAATATTAATAATCATTATGATTTATTATTTCTCTTATGAGAAAAATCATAAAGGTTGAATTAAGCTTTTTCCTTTAATTAAAATAGCTTAGTAATTTATTCAAATGGCAGCCAAATAGTTAGCGCTTTGACCTGCAGTTAACAGTTAGTGAGTTTGATTTGCCTCAGGTATGAATGTTTGAAGTAGTTTGGAATCTATTTTAAAGTGTAGATCTCAAAATGATTAACCTTTTTGTGCAAAATGGCTGTTGGGCATTAAACCAACCGACTAACCAAACCTTTTTTAAGAATTGAGAGATTCTATTGAAATATTTTTTTATAAAATTAAAAATTAAGAATTTTTATGTTTACAATATTTTTAGATTTATATGTGTAAATTAGTATCATAACGAGACTTATAAATTACAAAGATAACAACAAATGACAAATTACTATTAATCTGATGTGTCTGTCTGTATATTTATGTTCTGAAAGCTTCTTTGTGTTTTATATTAAGCAAGATATTTAACTTTTATATTAAAGGTAATATTTAATCAAACTCTATATTTATAAAAACATATTAATTTAAATTCAGCACACATCATTTCTAAATTTAATATAATTGTAATATTTTAAAGGCTAACACAAACACAAAATAACAATAAATGAACTGAGGTGAAAAATATTTGCTCAATCTTTGAATTTGAATGTTAGTTATAATGTTTTTTTAGATTGCTTATATTGTTAAATAATTAATATATTTATTTAAATTCTATTTATGTATACACAGTAATCTATGAATTCAATTTAATATTTCTAAACATATTTTAATTTTATGATCTTGATTTTGTTTTCTTTTATTGTTTTATGTTCTTAAAATATGCTTCTAAATTTTAATATTCTTAAAATTTCTGAAAATAAGAATTTTATCTGTGAATTATTATCTCTGTTTTTTAAATTCTTTGTCAGTATTTAAATTGTTCCTTTAATTGTAATGTCAAGTTCTTTAATATTATGATACATTTAAAAGTCCATCTTTTGATATTTTACTTGATTAAAGTACAGAATAATATTGTTTAATTTGTAATGCATCTTAATTGGATAAAATAATAAATGACATTTGAAAATATGACTTTTTATATAGTAGCTCTTTCTATTGTTTAAATTTTTTTAATACAAACATCTATAATTATAAATTGTTTGTACAAAATAAGATCAGTATATAAATGCTGATAATAATTCCTTAAATTATGTAATTAAAAATTTTTGAGTAAGTTAATTTTATTATTGTCTGTTGCAGGTGAATAAGATTAGTGAGTATGCTTATTTGCATTTTATGATACATAATTATAAAATATTTTTGTTATGCATTTTTTATTTTTAATAAATATATAAAAATTGATTATTTGAGAATCAATTGTTACAGAAATTGATATTTAAGTTTCCATTTAGTATCATTACATGGTTACACGGGATGTTTTCGTATTGACAGTTCTATTACTCTTTTCATTAAGAACATATTATAAAAACCGTTATTAATATTACTTTTAACATGACTTTTTAAAAGTCCATTGGAATTATGTCATTATTTAAAAATAAATTATTGTTAATGTTATTTGTGATTAATGAAAATGCAGCATAATTTTAAAACAAATAACATTTATAACAAAACATGTTGCAAAACATTTACCATATTTTCCTGTATATAATCCGTGGATTATCTAAAAGCATTCTCCATTAGAAAAGCTTACAAGAAAGTTTTGAAAGAAATACTGTTTATGTTTCATAAAATAAATAACAGGTGGTAACGAAATACACCTGAGTTATGTAAGCTATAATCGGCTTTGTCCAATTACATTCAAAAACGAATTTGGTCCCTCTTAAAGATTTTACGATTGTAAGTTCGCTAATGTCATTTTGCAATTTGCCTTGATGTGAGCTGTTTTGTTTTGAAAATATTCAAATTCGTATATCGTCATATGGAAGCGAAAACTTTTAATCTACACAGCAGATTTTAAACTGTAGTGAAAGCAAGCTTTAAAAAAATGGCGAAAAAAGTGTTAATATGAAGTGAAAAACAAAGCACTCCCGGTATAAAAGAAAAATGTATAGAATATGCAGTTTGTAAATAATCCGATTTTTTTTCATTTAAGTATTAACAAAGCAAATATATATATATATATATATATATATATATATATATATATATATATATATAT
>JAPDSC010141057.1:687853-699521 GCA_026290005.1 Latrodectus geometricus
TATATATATATATATATATATATATATATATATATATATATATATATTAAATATGTCTAACATCGTTTTAAAAGTTAAAAGAGCTAAATATCGTTTTCAAGATTCAAGTTTTACTTGAATCTTCTTGAAATTATCACTCTCGATCGATCTAGTGCTTTCATCTCAAGTTTAGCGCACTTTGCGATGAGATGGATCTATACTGATATTTTTCATAATAAATACTTTTTTTTTCTATACATATTAAATTTTTAATCATACTGTGCATTTTTTATTTTATGTGAACCCATATGATCAGCAGTACATAATTTAGGCTATTCGCCGAAAAAAATTGACGCGGATATGCAACGTTTTTTTTTTCTTTTTACTTAAAAAAAAGGCCGTGTGGATGATATGCTGCTGTGGATTATATACAGGAAAATACGGTAATAACAATAACATTTTTTAAAAAAAATTGCCATTTTTTTATTACTTTTAACTGTGTTAATAAATAAACTAATCTCTT
Organism: Latrodectus geometricus; assembly: GCA_026290005.1. Lineage (NCBI taxonomy): Eukaryota > Metazoa > Arthropoda > Arachnida > Araneae > Theridiidae > Latrodectus > Latrodectus geometricus. The sequence goes on from JAPDSC010141057.1 coordinate 688,356, forward strand.
ATTATTATTTTAAGCAATTGTTTTGTAGAATGAAAATTGAAGGAAATGTTCATTTAAAATCAATTTTTAGATAAATATTAGTGCAGGATACCAAAATCGAAAAATCACTAAGCATCTCAAAAATAGGTAAGATTTTATTGACAGAGCTATCTAGAAAAAAATACTAGCTTAAATCTTACCCGTTGGTTGAGTTCAATTTCCATTTCTTTTTTTGGAACAAGTTATCTGATTTCATGTAATTTTGAGTACTTTTATTTTGTATGTATTTTTTTTTTATTTTGTTATCACAACTGACCCTTTGTGAAATAATTTCATGAAAGTTCATGCTATTTATAAAAACAAAGATGTAATTGATAAATGCTGTTCATTTGTACTAAATATTGTGAATGATGTACATTTTTGTAACAACTAATTTTAATCAATCATGCAATGATAACGCTGTTAAAAAATTATTATTTTTTTTACCTACCACTACCAGAAAGTAGTCAAAAACAAGACTAGTAGTACTAAGTCAATAATGTGATTAATATTGAATTTTATTGAAAGCTATATTCTAAGAGATGCTTAGACTGCATTCTAAGAGATTAAAAAAACCTTTAAAATGTTTATGAATGAATATGTATATTAAAGTTGAAATTTATATATTTGCTATTTATTTCAGTCCAAGGGATAACATACTTCACACTGTGAGTGGCCTTTATGCTCAGTTACTAATAGTTCTTACTGTAACTGTAATATTTTCAGAACTTCTTCATGGACATATACCACTATTTTATTTTCATGTAAGTGTTTAATGTTTAAATATTTTTATAAATTGTTTCTTTACTTTCTAAATGTTTTATTTATTTTTAACTTTTCTAAGAAAATTGGATTAAAATGTTTTTATCATTATGTTAGAGTTTTGTTCATTAACTCAAATTTGATACAGATTAAAGTTATTATATTAAACTGTTTTCAGTGTTAAGTAACATGTAACTTCTTTAAAATACTTCTAGTAATTGGTTCAAATAGGCAAAAACAGAATTAAATGCACATGAATACTTCATTACTAATAAAATGTTCTTTATGTAATATTTTTTTTTTCTGTTTCATTTTAGATGTTTGATCATAAGTTAACTGTATCTTAAAAATTCTACAAGATACATTGTATCTTTAGCTTCAATTTTCTTTAGATTTAAAACTGTCATCACTTATCTTTTATGTGTGAACTTTTCTTCTGCTTAATATAGGAATAGTAGAAGCATTTAATTAAAAAAGTATTTCTGATTATGAACATTTGGTCCAAGTATAACAATCTTGGTTTATCCTAAGAAGGTAAATTTCTGGAGATTTGCTCATAGCATTCATGCAGTACTTGCTGTTGTTTAAGTTATGAAAAATCATCATCAGAAATTAATGTAATAGATTGTTTCAAGAAAATGGTTGTTATCCAGGGAAGTTATCCAGTCTTTCTTACTTTAATGCTATGAGCTTGAAACATGAATCATGAATTGATATATATATATTTCTTCATTCTCCCTTTATGCATCATGCAAAATTGTTTTTTACTTTGTTTATATATAGTGACATATTTGTAATAAATATTTATAAAACATTTTGTAACTGTAATGGGAATATATCATTTAATTCATTTAATATATTGCTAATTTTTTTTAAGGATTATCTCTTTCTGCATCTTCTTGGTACTGGCATATTACTTCTAGTGGGAGCTTTTATTAACAAGCTTCGAGAAAGGTGTTTCCAAGTTCACATTAGAGATCTTGTGAATATGCCTCAGTATCTTTCCAAAAAATTGGTTGGAGAAGTAAATAAATTGGACATTGATCATTGTTTTAAAGTTAGCATGCATGGTAAATAATAATATTTAAGTTTCTAAATTTTATCTGCATATTTTTCTTTACTAAATGTGTGCATATTTTAAATAGTGTTAAAAGATTAAATTATTTCTCCTGAAATAAATACTTAGAAACTTTTGCTTTAAAAAAATGTCCAATTTAAGATTAAAAATTTATTTCATTGGTCTTTTGAAGTATTGAAATGTACTTTTTAAGAGAAGATATTATATGCTTTCCCATTTATGTATTAATACATTTTATTTAAATTAGTTTCGTTTTCATGTAAGCTGATTTGCTTTTTTTTTTTTAAAAAAAGGAAATATTAACATTTTTTATTTAAAAAATTGAAAGTTTTTCTTGATGTCTTTACAATATTTTTTGTTTTAATTTGTTATCAGCATAATCATTTAATTTTTTTCATATTAAGATACATGAAGTTAATTCAGAACACAAATGATAAAATTCATCACAAAGATTTTTTAATAATCACAAATATTTGATATATATCTATGATTTCAGAAATTTTTCAGGATTAAAGTGTCTTTTTCTACAAGTTTAATGTCATATTGACAGAAATCTATGACTTAACTTATATCAGAGCTCAACCAATGCTTTTGGAGTCACGGCACATCTAATAATAACATGTTATAAGTTTTCATTTATCAAGTAAACTGTATCTGTCTGTACCCAAGCAAGCTACATAGCTAAGTTGATACATTCTTTGAAAGAATTGTAGTTAGAGATCAAATGTTAAAAAATGATTTGATAGTGTATAGAAGACAGTCTATTAGTTGAAAACCTGGTAGGCTTGTTTATAACATTTCCTGCGTTTTGCCTACTGAATTAACTTTTCATGAAGAGTAAGCATTATTTATGTGTGACAATGTAAAATTCTCCTATAAAAGCATATAAAAATGCTGAAAAATTCAAACATTAGTCCCAACAGATTTACATGCAAAAGGCAAAAATACAATAACCCTCCTGTTTTAGAACCTGCTTTGAATAGCAAGCAGGTCTTAATACGAGGCCTCAGTGAACGCTAATGCTATTTACTTATTTTTGTCTAGTATCTCTTTATATACTAGCTGATTTTTGAAGTTGTGAAATTCTTTTATTAATTTAAAATACCTATTTTTAATCTTGTACTAATTTAAAATACCACATCAAGTAAATTACTGCCATTCTTGTTGCTGCAATTGTTGCATTTGAAGATCCAAGATTCACGTTGCAGTTCTGAGATTACTGAAAACTATTTGTGTAAACATTATGATCATGTTTTCATCTTGCCTTAGTGCACAAGTATTTTGGGACTAAGGCACTTGTACTACTATTTATTTATTATTTTGTAAAAACCTTAAATCCTGTCCAGTTCAATCCAGACATTTGCAGTTGTAACAGAGAATACAGCTCCTTGTCAAGTTTTCAGAGTTCATTTCTCCCTCATTCAGATAACATTGGATGGCAGCACTACAAGTGAGTGGTAAATCTTCTATATTTCAAAGCAGAGACCAAATAAAAGTTCCTAGACCTTGGTTTGCCATCCCCAGAGGTATTCATTTGAGCTGGGTACTTGGGGGGACTTCGCAACTTTAACATACTTAACATGCACCAGTCGCCATAAGTAAACACGGTGGTCTTTAGCCCATCCCAGAACCAAACTTACTTCCTTTTTGTCGCAAAAATGATGCTCTCACAACTGAGCTACCACTTCTCTTACTATCGTGCTAAAAAGGTTGGTAAAATCCTAATGCACTTAATACATTTGGTGCAATTTTAAAAAGTGTCACCAACAATGAAATGTGCCATTGAGGACGAAAAATATTTGGCAAGATTTCCAAAAATGTTGAAAAGACATGTTGATGATTGTTGCCAGTAAAGAAATTATATTTTATTTACATAAGAAATAGCAAAGAAATAGAAATAACAAATACATAAACATGTCATGAAAAAACATATAAATCACACGTAAATAAATGTAACAAAAATAAGCAATTATAAATTCTATAATTGTAAAATTGAACAAATCATTGTTCAAAATGACAAATTTATGAAAGAAAATGAAGTCCAAGTAAAATTTCCAATTCTGTACCTATTTTAACTTTTCATCTCTATTTCAGTTACAGTACTTGGGTAAATGCAATGAATTCTTTTACTTTCTCCAACAAAGTTTTATCGGTATGCATTCACCACCGCATGCACTCTTCCAAAATTAGAATCAAACTCCTCCTTTACTTTTTTTGCACTCTTTATTCTGCACTTTACTACAAACCAAGCTCCTTCGATGAAATTGGTGTATGCACCAGTGACAGGATCTTTGAAGGTAACTGTATGATTATCCAACTTGAAGTACTTGCAGCCGTCACCTTTAAGACAATCATGCGCTTTCCACCTGTCTGACACAATCATGCTGCCAGGCAAAATGTAATTTTTCAATAGGTCAACAGTGTTTCTTTTGAATAGGTCTTCCAAAGAAACGCTGTCCAAAAACCCACTGGCCTTTCATGCACTTGCCATGGTTATATTTTCAAGTACTAAATTTGAATTCATCAATTTCCACTACAATGGATTTGCCACCTAGAGGAGCATAATTCATCATTACCCATTCGGCACACACTTCCTGGCAAAACATTATCTTATCTGTTTTGTAACATAGAGCTCTTCAACAATATAATTATGACTTGTGCCCTAAACCCATTCCACAGTTATTTACATGATTTTGTGATATCAAGATATGAATTTTCGAACCAAGTTCCCTTAGGAAGTACGACCTTTTTCTAACAGCCCATTGACAACACGACCAGTTATATATATCCTTTAGTTATATCATTTCGTTCTCCTATCTGGATGTTCTCTCCTCAAAAAAGGCAATGGAATTTTTTGGGAAATAAACCCACTTGGAAACACAAATCTACAACTGTTTTTTATCATCTTAGATACTAATATGCAAAAAACCTAGCATTAAAGTAGTCAAATAAGGATTAATTTTGTAGTTGTAAATCTTACTCTCAATCTAGAAGTAAAAGTCTAAAGTTAATAATTGTGCTTTAATTTGATTATGCATTACACATGCAAGTGAATAATCCATGATTCATGATCATCACATTGTGTGCAAATTATTCATAATCATCATCAGACTGTAGGAGCAATTAATAAATATCAACATGTGTGAGTGTTTCAAAATCGAGAAATTTGTAAATCTCAAAATGGCAACACATAAACATACCAACCAATAGTTCTTTTGCTGAAAGGCATGTGTATATGTGGGAAAAAGAGCCGGAGCAACCCCTTGATACATCAAAATATATTTTAGGGAAATTCTTCATATTTCTATGTAGGTTGTAATATTAAGTGCATTGTCAATAAAATATGTTAGAATAGACAATTATATATTGAAACTGACATGTTATTGGAATTGATACAATTTTTAATAAAGTGTTGACTTCTGTGTACATTTTCTTGCAAAAAAATTATTTTTTTAATGTTCATTATATATTTTGTATCTGAGATTTTTGATATAAATAAATTCATTCATTAGAATTCTGCGTACTGATTTGGCTGAATCCTAGAATGTGTAACTTGAGAAATTTAGCAACATGTTTTAACGTCATTTGGGAAAGCGATAAATTTTGCGATCTGTAATTGTTGATTTGGCGAGATGCAGTAGATATGTATATCCATTTCAAGATTTCTTTGTGGTTCATTCTTATTGTCCTCCACGGGCAATAAAATGCGCCAAACTGGGTTACCACATTGGAATGTTTTTTTTTTTTTCATTTTATGATGTAACATGATTGTGTTCATGTGCAAAATTTATTTTGCATGCTAGTAACCATTGAAGCATTTGATTAGTAATTTGTTTTCATTTGATTACAATTTAATCCTCTGAAGTGGATGATTTAGTGTATATATTTTGAATGTTAGTTTGCAGTAATTTTTTTTATTTTAAGCTTATTAAGTGAAATTTATTTTGAAAGCTTATATTAACTTTATAAAATAAACTTATTTTCAAATTATAATATTTGTGTATAGCTAGTAATAAGTATAGATTATGATAAATAGATTTTGCGTGTTTTAAAAAAATTGATTTGTTGTTGTGAAATGTTTGTTAGTAAATGAAATTTGATTTGTACCTTTCAGAGCACATACGGTGATATAATCTTTCAAAAAATATTATGTTATAGTTTTTAGAAGTTATATCTGCATTATCTGACTGGTGCAGATGATTCTGCAAGCAAAGATTACTGAAATTACTTTATGTAATTAACTAATATTGCTGTTATATGTAATATTTTATGTTATATATTAAGTATTGTTTATAAATATTTGGTATTAGTATTTAAATTTATTTAGAATTATAATATTGATTAATTTAGAAACTCCAGTTTTTATAAAAATGTATGCTTACGTTATAGATTTAGCTTTATTGCATAGTTTACTCCTTAGCTAGGTTTCACTACACTGGTTTTTTTTTTAAGATGGATGCCACTGTTTAGTTAATAGAAATCAGAGTTTTTGTAAAAATGTTTGATATTTATGTTAGTAATTAAGTTTTATTGTCTGATTGTAGCATTTTAGTACTTCTGTAGTAAGTCATTATAGTGAAATATTCGAAATTTTGATATTTGAAATTGAAAATAAATGCAATTGCGAAGTTAAGTTTGAGAATGATTGGTATTTGGTAATGGAATATTGTCTGTAGTAACGTAATTTAGGTTAAATCGAATTGGAATTAACAACAATCTTAAAATGCCATTTTGCAGTTGGCAGCATTTTTGGAAATTGCATCAAATGTGTTATGTACCCTGGGATTTTATCAAAGATTTGTGTCTGATTTTTATTTGAATGTATTGTTTTTTTTATTGTATTCATCAGTTTGATTTTTGTAAATTATTTTCCTTTTTATTGTAAATATAATCTTAATACCTGTCAATAAGTTTTAGAAGTAATTTATATTGATTGTTAAATATCAGACATAAAAAATATGTTTTTGTTAATAAAGTTCTGTAACTTTTGTTTGTGTTTTAATATAAGGTCTCTTGAAAGAGTTTAATTCCGAGTTCACTTAAAATATTGAATTCTTTTAATTTTACATAAACTTTCAATTTCTTATCTGTATTCTGTTTTCCTATTTCTCACTTACTCTTTTATTTTTTTTTTAACCAATCTCTCTATGTAAATTTCTTATATAATATTTAACAGCTTTTCCTCAATAAATCCTATTTTAAAGGCAAGTTTTCATTGTATTAATGGAAGCAAGGAAAATGAAGTTGGATGAAATTAGATTTCAACTTCTATGATTATTTAACAGTGAAAGGTATGGATATATAAATAATATATATTGCTTTATATTTTTTAATATTTGTTAAAAGGATTTGCAGAAAATAATTTTTCTTTGAATATAATATGTTTGAAACATTACCCTATCTAGTACTAAATATGCAAAAAATGCTGAGATGAATATAAGGCATTATAAAAGTTTGTAACTTTTTCCTAACTTGATCTGTGGTTTCTTGGGCTATATGGTTAAAATCAGAGAATGTTTGAGCTGTTAATACATTTGGATAATTGTTCTGGTATATAATACTGTTCTGGGTAAATTTTTTCTTAGTTATGCATGTGCCAAGTAATCAGTTATATGTACTATGATACAATCTATCAGAAAAAATGTGCTTCAATAAGAAATATTTAGGATTAGTTAAAATTTTTTAAAATATGAATCTGTCTATAAAACTGTATTCATTGTAAAATGTTTAAATATAAAATTTTCTCATCGATTATTGTTGACTCTGCTATTAAGAAGTCATTGTATTATATTTCTTTACTATCTTATTTAACTATGTATTTTGGTATCATTAAGATATTAATAAATGAAATTTAATTGACTATGTTTGCCATAATATAACTGCTTAACTTTAATCTAATTACAAGGTTTTTGTGCTTAGATAGTTTAAAAGTGTACAAAGAGCTTAAAGTATTAACACAATATGCTAAACTAAACTCTGTGGCACACACAGCTGCCATTGGGAGCCAAGGCCTATATTATCCATATATTTTTTTTTTATCCGATGGCACTGGGAAGAGAAGCATATGTCCGGGAGTGGTCAGCCTAACATGAAAGCCACAGCGTTCAGTTCTCAAATATGCTTGGTACTCAGTTTTCATCGACCCACTCAAGGAATGTAAGGCTGTAACATAGTATGCCAGGGAATTCTATTTATTAACTGTTGATCCTAATCAAATTAATTTGTGTGCTAGAATTGAGGTGATAGTGGAACAGTGGATACTTTCCTTCAGTTCAGCTGTTTGTGGGTTCAATTTCCAACTTGCATGTAGACGTTTGTAATAATTTGGAATCTATTTTAAACACTACTTCCTGGTCAAATTAGTCCTCGTTTGCAAAAATGACAAACTAAAATTGTGAGAAAAAGTTGTTAGAAGTGCGTTTGGTCACCGAAAGTCCAAACTCCTAAGATTATATATAAAGAATCTAAAATAAAAATATGGCTTTGAAGCATTAATTTATATAATTTAAGTTAAGTGCAAATGAGATTGTTTAAATGTTATTTTCATAATTACTGCATGTTTTCTGTTTCTTTTCTTTTTTTACTTATTTTGTATTAAATTTTCTTTACATCTATGTTTTTCTTTGTCTCTTGTTTTGACTGATATTGCTTAATTCAATCTTTAAGTTATGTTATTTTTATGTTTCTTTTTAAAAAAAAATGTGTCAAATAACTTATCTTTGTTTTTTAATTCAGCATTGTATTGTGACAGATTTTACTTTAATTGTTTATATCTATTTCTTCCTTTTGTTTATATTTATCGATACAATTTAATTCAACACTTGAGTTTGGTTATGCCGTTATGTTTCTTTCAATAACGCGTGTGTGTTATAGCTCATTTGCATCCTTTTTCAAATTATGTTGCATTATTTTCAATGTTGACTCATTTATATATTTGTCTTGATGTTTTTTGAAACATGTATATTAGTTGTAAGAATCTCGATAGTAGTTTATGATTTTAACTCAGTATAGTTAGCTTATTAACAGATATTTTCAAAATGTTATGGTGTATATATGTGTGTTTAGAAAAATGTGAAAATTTTGCATTTATTAAAATTTTGCAAAAAACACAAGCAATTACTTTTTTTTATTTTTTTCTTGTGCTTCAACTTTCTTCTGTTTTCACTATTAAAAACAGATTTATATTTAAGTAGTTTAAAGTAGAACATCTGAAAAAAAATGAATCAGACAAAAAAATTTTCTTTGATTAAAATGCATTTGCCTGTTTAGATTTCTGTTGATTAAGGATCTTAATTAAAAAAAAAGTTTTACATCCTAAATATATTTTCTTAAACACAGTGATTTTTCAATATTATTATTGCTGAAATTTGTGTTTTATTCATTATAGTATAGTAATTTAACTAGACTAGAGCTGTTAGTTTGGTATAGTTATACATATTAACAGATCTAGTTTAGTCAATCTGTCTCAAAAAGGATAGAATTTTTGATTTCATGTCTGATTGTGTATTTTATGTTATACTTTTTATGTGTATTTTCATTGCATTTTTTATTTGAATATATTTTTTAGTATATTATGGACATAGTATGGTTTATATTTGCTTATATATGTTATAATTATGTCTGTGATTTTCCATTAGGAAAGTAATTTTTATTACATTTTCATTTATGCATTATTTTTCCTATTAAGTCTTGCTCATTATGACTAATATTTACTGTTTTTTTTAAGACAATTTTATTATGTTTATTTATGACAATTTTTCCTATTAAGTCTTGCTCATTATGACTAATATTTACTGTTTTTTTATGACAATTTTATTAGCTATATTGCTGAAATCAATAATTTTTCAATGATTACATTTCATATTTTTCACTTTTACTCATATATCAAAGTAAGACTGTTAGGAATTTAATCACATATTTTAAATATGACTAATTTAAATTTTTTAAAGCATTGGAGAATTTTACCTATTAGAGAATTTCAGATTAACATTTGTATTATGATGTTATGTTCTTTCCATATTATACTAGAAATTTTCTTTCCTAAAAAGATTATTGAAGTCAAGTTAGAGTGGTTACATATTGAATTTTTATGCTTATATTTACATATTGAAGTTTAAACGCTTTTTTACTATCTAATATATATATATTAATTTTCTTCAGAATGGCACTTTTCATCTAATGTAGTATAAACTAATATTTAGCTATCTATATTAAACATTTGCTTATTTTATCACTAAGTATGTTTTCAGCTAAATCTTTTCTTTCTATTTGTAGTATTTGGATTTGGTGTGCTTATTTCAAATGGATTAGAAGTTATTTCAACATTCATGTCTCCTGCCTCATGTCTTACTATTTTGAGTAAATCACAGAGTATTTTGCGGTGCCTTTTTGTTGCTTTTCAAGTTGCATTTTTCTCAATGAGTTCAAAGGTTTGTACATGTTTTGTTTTTTTATTATTTTTTTTATACATATAATGACATTAATCTGTAGATATTCACTTTTGAACCATTTTGACTACTTAATAAACCATTTTTTTTTTCAATTAATATTTATGTTTCTAAAATGGATTGGTTTTAGGTATTGCACAGTGAGTTGCATCATTTGAATGCAATATGTAATGATATAAAACTAAAGTATTTCAATCTGGTGTAATTTCTTTTTTTAAGAAATATAGGTACATATGTTAAAGTACTTCAATACATTTGTATTAGATTTCACACCCTTTTTTAAAATACTGTTCAAAAGATGAACTTTTTAATTTTCATAATTACTCTTTTGGAATATATATATGTTTCCTAAATGTTTTGAAACTGTGTACTTTTGAGTATTTTTGATAAAAATCAAAGCTTTATGAAAGTCGTAACAAAGTATATAAATATTTTATTTGTTATTTAAAAAATTACAATTTATTCCATCCTTTATATTTGGTCATTCAAAAGTATTTATATTATTGATTTAGTTTAGAGAGTTTTAAATGCAATTTTTGTTATTTATAATTATTATTTTCAATAAGAAGGTAAACAATTTGAAAAGGGGGGAAAAGTCTTAGTTTTACCCTCCCCCACTCACAAGCTTCATAAACTAAAATCAAGAAAAGAGAAATGAATTAATACATAGAAAAAGAAAATATTTGCACATAAATATCATATAACCACTGCTCAAATCCAGGGAAAACTATATGTGAAAAATTCTGTATAAACTGAAAAATATTTCATATATTTGTCTAAGTCAATGAAGAATAAAATGATTAGAAATTAACGTTGGATTTTGTTAATTAACTGTGATTTTATTATCAGATTAATAATCAG
>JAPDSC010141057.1:699531-721965 GCA_026290005.1 Latrodectus geometricus
AAATTATAAATATTTATTATCATCTTAAAGTATTCTTTTAAAATTTACCTCCTGAATATCTTACTTATTTTAGTTTATTATTCTAGTTTACTGCTGTAAAAATGTTATTATTTCTGTCTAGTTATAATTTCTGTAAGTAGGCTTTAAACTAATTTTCAAAACATTAAAAAGATTCATGAGCTAAATATTAAGATAACTATGATAATGTATGAACAATTATAGTAATGAATAATTATAAAATGATAGTATGTTTTAAGATTGTTCATTGTACTTAAAAAGAAAATTCATATTTTCTCTAGTCATAAATGAATACCTTTTTGGTATGCTTCTTAGTATTCTTTTATTTTATTTTCAAATATAGAATTAGCATAAAAATGACTAGAAGGAATTTGTTCATTATTTAATTTGATTAATGACAAACTAACAATTCAGAAATTTCTACTTTTTTTTCAACATGAAATTAATTAGTTGTATTAGAGAGAGAATTCTAGAATTCTCTTATTTGTTTAAATTAATTTTTCTTAAATCCAAGTCTGTTGGGCCATGTCACTAATTGTATCTTCTCTGAGAAGTTCTTTTGCTATTATGTAGATTATTTTTTTTTAAGAAAATCATTGATTTACAAATTACAGCATAAACAATATTTAAGTCAAAAAACAAGGAATTTTAAGAGTAAAAATTTTAAATATATACATACTTCATAAGTTTATTGGGCACACACATCAATAATTATATTTCTGTAATATTTAAACTCATATAATGGTTAGTAGGGTTATTGGTGAATAAAAAAGGTTGATTTTAACTATGACAAAATATTTTCTTGCAGCATTTCAGCATATAAGAAAATCATATTTACATGTGTTAAATTTGAGGGAAAATATTTAAAGTTAAATAAAAATATATATTGTAAAATTTAAGGAATATTTTTTTCTTGAAGATATAGTGCTAATACAAATATTATCTTCTTTGAATACCTAATAATATTTTTTACCCTATACATTTCTTGACATTTCCTGGAAGGAAAATTATTTGTGATATTTTTAATTTCTAAATCAAATAATATTTATAATAAAAGTGTTAAAAATTTTACTGATATTCAAAGTTTGTGGCAGATAAAATGTGCCAGATAATAGTAAAGACATGATTTAAGTGTACTATTTTTAGATTTAATTTGTATTTGTATGATAAAAAAAATTTCTTTCCATTAGCCTTTGAAATATATTACAAATAATATTTATAAAGATAGGTTGTGAAGTATTTTTAAAGTATTAGAATAAATTTAAAATCTTATTTATCACATAATTACTCTCACGATCTAACTGCAGAAAATTTCAGTTTTAATTTTTATTCTAACAATTTTTTTTACATAGTCACACCATTTCATTAAGTTTTTATTGTGAAACTAATGATTCTTTTATATAGTTCTAGATATATATAACTAAAACTTTTTCTATTTGGCTTTTACAATTTAAAAAAATTAATAAATTTATTTTACAATTTCTTTTAGAAATCAATACCCATTTATCAAAATTTAAAATTCTTCTTCAGAAACTGAGTGGTTTTATGGAAATTCTTATGCAGTTTCCTATCAATATTACTTCTATTACTTCTACTTAGTTTCAAAATATGTTAAAATTTTTCATTATAAGTTAATTTTATGAGTCTTGTTATAGTTTTGCATAATTAATCTATGTAAAAATAATTAATGATATTTAATTGCATGGAAAATGCACACACAAAAATTAATCACTATAAATATGCTAAAAATTCAAAATTGTCCAGAAGTTAGCAATTATGGATCCTTCAATAATTGAACATATGCCAATTTCATGAAAATAATTCTGTGAATATTTTCTTTTTTTATGTTATTGATGTAGTCTAATTGGCTTTTAAATTGTTCATATTTATAATAAAATTAATAAAAGTAGTTTTCAAAATTATTTATTAATAATTTAATTTTCAAACTTTTCCTTAGGAAATTTGGAATATTTTTGGATGCATAAGAAATTTGGCATTTATGCATTTACTTGCAACTAATGTTGCTCTGTGGATACGGCTCTTACTTTTTGAAATGGCTAAAGACTGGGAGTCATCTTTGCACATAAAACACAATTCAACATTGAAATGGGAGAAAAATGAATTTAATTTTACAGTACATTCCTTGGAATCAGATTTTAATGCCGAGGACTCAACCAAGCATTATCCTAATCATGTTATTCATTGTAAGAATATTTTTATTCCAAATAAATGTTTTTATAAATAACTTATATGTTATGACTGTATTCAAAATTTATAGTGAAAGAACTTTTATTGAATTAAATTTTATTTCTATTGAACTGAAGAATAGCAGTTTAACATAAATAACACCTTAATTAGTTTTAATTTGTACTTTTACTACTTCTGATTTTTTTATTTTTTAATATTTTGACTAACTTTTATGTTTTGATTAAACAGTTTTGTCATATATGCAATATGTGTATTTCGTAATTATCTTTCAATTTTATATAGTAAATAATTATCTCTTTTTAATTTTGCTTTTGCTTAAGTATGTGAAAAAATGATTTCTTACTGGGATTTTTTTTATGTTCTTGATAAATATTATTGTAATGAAAGTTAATCTGTAATTATATAAATAATTGTCTTTTTTTATAAAAATTACAATCAATTCATTGGAAATATTTATTTAGCAAAATATATGTATTTCAACTTTGATTTTTAGTGTTACATTATCTTAGTTTGTTGTACTTAACAACTTGTTTTCGTACTTTTTTTATACTATTGCATTTATTTACTTTAGTGTTCACATTTCAGATACCTCTAACTGCTGGTGGAGAACACAAAAGTTAGATGAAACAGATATCATAGCAGTTCAGAATTGCCTTGAAAACTCTACTTTTGGAAAAGTGTGGTCCAAAACAAATGAATTTTCTTATCTTATTATGTCACAATATTTTTTTATGGTATTTTGTATATTATATGTCATATGGATAAATTTTAATTCTAAGCAGTCTAGTGAATTTTATATAGATTTAGACAAAAAGTGTAGAAATGATGTTTGTAGCAGATCTACTAAAGGTCTTTTTCTTGGCTTCATTATTTTAACCACGAGTATTATTATCATGATAATATATTTTGCTGTTGAAAATGATTCAAGGTTAGTTGTTAGAATTTTATATTGTGTAATTTTTGCATCTTCAGCAATTGCTGCTCTTTTAGGAATTGTTCAATCAAAAAACATGCAAGTTAGAGAGCCAACAGATATTTACTGTGTTAATTTCCTTCAGAATAGTGGTTTGTTAGCTGTTTACGTTTATAGTTCTTTTAACATAATTACAGGCGCATCTTCAAATGAAGAAATGAGCTGGGTTCTTTGCTTAGAAGCAGTTTTCATGATTGTTCATGCCTCTGTGCAAAATATGTTTATAAATCAAATATCTCGGAAGAAAATTGATGATTTAAATGCTAATGAGAAACCTGCTAGGCAGGCAGTTGTTTTTCTGTTACTTTGTAATATATCATTGTGGGTTCTTGAATGCTTTATTTCTTGGAATCTTGTTAAGAAAGATCTTCAATTCATTTTCTTTGGCAAGGTGGCTTGGCCCTTATTGACACGAATAGTGTTTCCCTTTCTTGTGTTTTATAGGTATCACTCTTCTATTTCTCTTTTTAAAATATGGGAAAAATCTTATTCGTAAAAGATACATGGAGAAAAATATTTAATTTGTTGTATATTTAATCTAAAATATCATTTGATTATGCACCCTTAATAGTTTTTTCTTTTATTTGAAAAATGATGTTCAACATAAGCTGTTCAAAAATAAATTATCATAAAATATTTTCTGTGAATTTTTGACATAACTTTTTTTTTTTTTTTTATTAAACTCTTAGAGACTTCTTACTTATTTTAACATATATTTAAATGTATTTCTTTTTGTGATAGTTATGGAGTCAATTAAGATTAGGATGGAAATATTTCTGTAGGAACTATTATCCATAGCAGTTATTGTAACTTAAATTTATATTAATAAAATCAAAAATATTAAACTCAAATTTAATTACTTCTGAATGATATATGCTCATAATTCTTTTTATATATAACTCAACTGTTTCATTTGCATCATATTTTATAATGTGTGAGAAATTTTTATGTTTCATTTTTTACTTTTATAAAGAAGTATTTTTATGGCTTTCAAATTTAAAAGCATTTGTATATATTTTTAATATGGAAAGTATTATTTTATATGAATATACATCCCACAATTTTGGAATAATCTCATATTTTAGAAATGTAGTTATACAAATAACTTTTGATTTTTATCGTTGACGATTGTTTTTATAAAAGTACTTTTATAGTATTTTTTGTAACAAGTTGAGAGAATTTTTGTTTTTAGGTATGATTAGAATAATACTTTCATATTGTTTGTATCTGCATTTTATTTACTTCTCGTTTATAAATTTAAATTATCTTATTTTTACTGTACAAGAAAAATTATGTTTTTGTGAATTCAAAGTGATTTTTCTTATTTGTTACATTATGCATTTGTTTTGTTTAGTTATTTCTACTCTCTTTATTGCATTTGTTAAATATGATTTCACTTTATAAAAATTATTAATTCATATGTTTGAGATTTTATCTGTAAAAATACTCTAAAATATATGGTGCTAAATAGTATTCCTATTTATGAGAAGTACGAGCTCCATGTTTCTTAATGTGTCCATATTTTCTAACTGTTTTCATTCCATTAATTTTGGAAACTAACGATAGTTATGTATTTTATAATTAAATATTTTAATTAGAAAGTATAGTGATTTTAAAAATTAAATGTTATACTTTTTTATCTTGCTTTTAAAATGCCTAAACAACATATTATTTTAATGCAAAAATAATTAGGTAATATATTTTTCATTATAACCTATTTTGTCCTGATCTATTTTAAGTTTTGTTAACTTTATGCTGATATTCCTCTAAATTATAATTATATGAACTTTTTTTCATAATATTTATAATATATTTAAATTCTACCTTTGACTACTACTTTAAGTAAAGAAGTAATTGAATTCTATTGAAATAAAAGTATTAGTTAAATATTTAAATTTGTATTTTTTCCTCTCAAACCAGAATTTTTCATTGTAAAAAGTATTTTTCTTTCAGTTCTTTCCAAAAAAAATTTTTTATAATGTTTTTAATTAAGTATTTGCTAAAATTTTCAAAATAAAGCATAAGTACTATAAGTATTTTCAAATAAATGTTATTAAAAAATGCATATAACATGAATCTGCTAAAATATATTGTTATACCTTATATTTAATAACTTACTCTTACACACTACCATTGCTTTATTATTGTTGATTATAAAGAATTCTTGAAGTGAATTGTACTAATGTAGGTAATTTAATTGAAATTTTATATTAATGTTTCACAGAGAAGGAATAAGTTATTTATGTATTCATTGGTCACAGTGGACTTTATTTTGTCTATTTAATAATTCATTATGCAATAAATTATTTTAAAATGATTTAATAAGCTATATTGAATAAAAAATAATTGTTGTGAAATTCATGTTCTATTTAGTGTGATTGTATTTTGCTAAAATCAGCTTTAAAAATAATTTTTGAACTATATAAAAATGAATCTTTTACTACTAAGTAATCATTTTCAAGAATTTCTGTTAAAATAAAATTACATTTGTATGTTATTTTAATTGAAATCTTTCTACATATACTAATAATTCTATATATTCCTAATTTTACCTAGAAGAATTACAGTTTTGTGATAATTCATGAATAATTTTAAAATCCAAGCTTAGAAACTATTTTTTAACTTTAAAAAGATGCTTTACTTTCTGATTTTCCATGTAGAAATTCTGTTTTTAAAAGTTTAAAAAATTGAAACTGAATTTTGGGGATCATACATGCTATTGAATTTTATTGTTTTATTAATTGTTACTTAAGTATATATATGTGTGTGTGTGTAGAGGTATAGTTTTGTGAGGTTATTTTCGTGTATTAATGTATGCTTACATGTTTTGTATATTACATGTTAAGCTCTTCAAAAGCACAAATTTCTGGTTCCCGGTGTTAAGCAGATGGCAAACATCTCTTCTAAATAATATCCATTTCAGACCAAACAGAAAGATCTATTGAAATAATTGTTTATTATTATTATTATTTTGTTAATTGGGTTCTGAAATGTTTGTATTTTGTTGCTAAGTTTTTATTTTAGTTTATTCCCGGTGTTGTAGAATTTGTAATTGCATATTAACAATTACTTTATTTTTCAATTTTTTTTAATTTTTTTTTTTGTGATTCAAAATTTTTTGTTGATCATTGAAATTGGTATCTGATAGAGTGAAATATTGGGAAAAAAATTAAGGAATTCAATTATTTATGTTTATTTTAATTCAAGTTATTAGTACTTTAGCAAACATTATCATATTTCAGTTAATTTTTGCATTTGATTATATTAAATGTTTTTTCTAATATTGGAGTATTATGTTTTATATAAATTTTTTCCTGAACATTGAGTTTTATAATCATAATTATGAAATTAGTTACATTTGTATGTATACAATATTAAAAGTATATAAAAAGTCTATTGATCAAACATTGATAAGTATTTATGATAATAGCATTTTCCTATTTAAAATCAAATATTTGAAAAAAGATTTTTTAGTCATTAAAAAGATCTTGTAATATTAAAAAATATATATTTTATTTCTTCAAAGTATTTCATGTGTTTCTAACTTGTGCCAAAAGTCATTTGCATTTTTATTGTTTTCTTACTTTCTTGCAATAAATTTTGTTTAGGCTCATTTTGCATGTATTTATTTATTTTATATATTTATTTTATAATATTTGTTTTTGAATTGTATGATATTTGCAGTTCCTTTAAGAAAAGGACAAGCTTGATGTAAGTTGAACTCATTAAAAATTGCCATGTAAAAATTAATTTTTAAACGAGTCATTTTTTCATAGACAAAAGTTAAGTTAGGCGTGATGATGATTGTATAGTTTTAGGCAGGCCGCACATTGAGTTAGCATGTCTCCAACCCGCGCCTATGGCTCCTGAATAGTGCTGCTACATGTGAGCAATTGATGTGTACTCATGTCGAAAAGTACCACACATTGAAGCAATAGCAGTAAGATCTTATGCATGCACAATACATCGAAGTGGATATTGTTAACATTTCTACTCTTCTGTGTTTGTGTGTATTCTGAGTTTTTACATTTCTCTCTACTTTTATCAAGAAAAGAAATAGTAATGGATTCTTTGTTGGACAATGAGACTGTGCTATTGGCCTTAATTGAAAAACCTTCCATTCTGAAAAAAAGTAAAGATGCTAGATTCATGAGCATAATACTAAAAAATCTATTCATGAGACTTTTGTAGTAGCCAGACGATTCAGCCTGGATCCTATAAAATTTCACTCGTTTTACAGAATGTTACCCTTTTGAAAGATTTGTTTTGTGAAAAAATAAAGAAAAAAGATAACTGCAGGAGAGCAGTTGCAGATCACCTTGATGTAAGATAATTTTGCTTTATTTTGTTGTGTTTAGTAATAAATGATTTCTTAAGAATGTTATTTCATTCAATAAATAAAACACCAATGGTATATAATAGGATATAATTTTTTTTAATGATATAATTTGCAGTGAACTACCAACAAAATGAAATAAAATCTTAATTGTCATTATTACTAGAAATAGTTATACTTTGCATAGATATAAATGCAATTGTTGCATTTAAATTTTGGCAAATTTCTTAAGGCAATCATATCAATGCAATGTTGAGTTTCATTATTTGTCATAAGGATCATCAATTTTCTAATTTGTACAAACACATTTTGTTTTTTTAAAAAAATAGTAATTTTATATTGACCACACACATTGGCAAATATAGGATATTTCAGTTTCTGGCACCTTTCACAATTGTCTGTCGAATTGTTGCTTTCATATTTATTATGCTCAGTTGCAACTTTTATATTAACAGCATCACAATATTACTTTCTTACAGATACTATTTGACTTTTTGGATAATGTCAAACATATTTTGTTGTATGAAAATCTCAAGATGTGGCAAGTTTTTCAATGGTGCTTTTTTATTTCATCATTGAGAGTATTTTCCATATTGGTGATTTACTTTACAAAGAATTTATCCAGACTGTTCTGCTTCTTTGACTTTACACTCCTTCAAACACTCTTAAAAATAGAAATAAGAATATTTAACTTTGGAAATATGACATTCACCCTTCAAATAAACACCAAGAATTGAGAAAATGTATACTTCAATCATTAACATATAAGTGGGTAATTGTTTGATACATATCAGTGGAAAATTTCTAAAAAAATAGGTTTTTTTTCTTTTTTTTTTTAAAGATATTTAGCTGTTGGTGCAAGTTATTGAGCAATGTCTTTTATGACAGGAGAAACAACGATTGGCGAGATAATTAGAGAAACATGTTATGACTTATGGGACATTTTAAGACCTGTATACATGGCTGTGCCAATTGAAGAAGGCTGGGCCAGAATTTACCAGGAATTCTTAGAGGATTGGCAGATGCCAAACTGTAGGAAGTGTAGATGGCTAGCATATTCGAGTCTGGATTTTACAACTATTTGTCATAATTTTCAATTATACCATTAGTGGTGGTTGATGCCAAAGGCCTTTTTACTGCTATCTCTGAATATGGATGGAACAGTGATGGAGGAGTGTTTTGTAATTCAAGATTTGGACAATTGCTGAGTAACAATGAACTAAATCTTCCACCACCTAAAAACTTGCTTGGAGAAACCTACATATTGGTGTCTCATTATTTTGTCGGAGATGGAGCATTTCCTTTAATGAACAATTTACTGAGGCCTAATCCATTGTAAAAGAAATTTTAATTTCTGATTGTCTAACTCGCAAAACAGTAGAATGTGCATTTCACACTCCCATTTGTTGTTCTGAAAGCAAAATAGACTCAATTGTTAAAGCTTCCGGCTTTCTTCACAATTTTATCTCTTTCATGCTTTGAATTGAAGAAAACTTAAACAACTTTGGAGATAAAATAGAAGCATGCAGTAGAAGACCTTCAAGAAATACCGTAGGTTTTAGGGATATCGTAAAAGACCATTTATTAAAAGAACAAAACATCTTTCCATAGCAAGCAATAAATTTATATTCTACACAATAAAGATTTTTATTGTTAACCATTTGATTCCATATTATTTTAGTTCTATCACAAATGTTTATGCTTACAATACTAAACTTGATATTAGTTGTATTTCCAACTTATCAGTTGTCAATTATTAATTCAATATTCATGTTATAGGTCACTTAAAAAATTCAGAATATTTGTTAATTTAATATCAATAGTTCTTTTGGTTTAATTGATACATGAGAACTTATGTGGCTTAATATTGTACATCATAACATAAGATGCCAATAATTTAATGTAATAAATTTTATAAACATTAAATTGTTTTTATTTGAGAATAACGTAAAAGTGTATATTTATATATAAATTAATTTAGACTTCAAAAATTTTTTAAGTTGTTCTAAGGCAATAATTACCAAGTATATGACTTGTTTAAGTTGATTTTAAAGTAAAAATACGATATGGTTATAAAATATTTTATTCCTCGCAAAACTCATCTAAGTTTGTAACAATTTTACTCAACATTGCCTTTGTTTTAGTAAGGGCAAATTTGTAATTAAAGGTGCCAAACTGGCACAAAGCTCTTAGTCCATCTTATGGCATGTTAAATTAGGCAGATTCTGCTGTAAAATAACTTTCATCAATCTCTGTCAAACCTCTCTTCCTTTTTAAATGGTACACAGATTGCTTTTTAGAAATTGCCTCTAGCAAAGAAACATCCTCAGCAGAAATCTGTGAACACTGTGGGCTAGCTGGATCCAGGCTATGTTTGAATAACATTGTTCTGGGACATCATAGTAAGTATCTTTCTCAACAGGAGTATACCTCAGTCATTAGATTCCAATTCTGGAGAATCAAAATTCGATGTTTGCCTGAAAAAAATATACAGAATCATTATTTGTATCATGTTTCCTCTATGATATTTATAAATCATAAAAAAAAAAAAGAATTTCTTATAATTTACGATGAAAGGGAAAATAAGAGTTACCAATATTCATGTTTGTAGAATTGATTACAATAAAATATATATTTAATTTTCAAAAAAGCTTCTAAAAAATGATAGCCATTTTAAAATCAATTTACTCTGCAAATAAATTGACTGCATTGAAGTTTTTATTGATAAATACTAGAAGTTTGGATAAAGTATGCCAAAGAACATAATTTATTACAAAATGATATTAATATAATAAATATAATTTCATGTTGTTTTCTCACATTGGAAAGAATTAAATTATTTCAATAGGCAAAATATAAAACTTAACATGTGGGATTGTTATCTCAAAATACAACTAACTTCTGTTGTATGATATTCATTGTACTTTAATCACAAATGGCACATTCTTTCAGTTTATTACTATAAGTAACAAAACATTAAATTTATACTATTTTTCTCATTATTCTATCCATAAAGTTAATTACACAAATTTGAAGTTTGATGTGAAAATATAACTTCAACTATGTTTAACTTTTTATGTGATATTAAAAGGGGAAATAACATACTCTAAATCCACTCAAGCTCAAATACATTTTTTTTTATACGTTGCTCAAATACATTGTAGTGGACGAATAAAAATATTTTATTAACAATTGAGAATTCTGACAAGATACATATAGAGACTGTGAACTAATAGTAGAAATTGAATATAACTGTAAATATATATTCTAAATATGAATACTAAAATATATAGTAACTCAAAAACAGGTTTTTCATTGCAATACTTATAAGAAAACTACAAATCATTAAATTATAGAATAAAAAAAACTTACCAGAATATTTCCATCCAGTTTTAAATTTTGTTACTATTTAAATAGTCTTCGTTAAAAGCATCATACAATGCTGGAAATTTCCTTATAGCATTAATGAAGCTGATATTAATTTAGCATCATCTCACATTTGTGATGATGGTAAACTCATTGATGAGAAGATAGTAAAGCGATAATTATAGTACTAGTCAAAAACGGAAGACACTTGTAGCTCAAGTGATGCTTATGCGTTCGGGATAAATGCTGCTTCAATGTGCGTGTGCAGCACGGGAGAACCGGGTTTTATGGGGCGATGTCGTGCTGCCTGTCTGCTGTCTCCTCAGTCAGTGTGCGGCGTGCCTTAAAGAAGATAAGAAATAGTTTTAACTAATAAACTATTTTGAGTTTGTTTTCACTTTAAACTATTTCCGGGCTGTTAACCAACATAGTTATTTCTTGACATATTTTAATGCCTTTAAGATATTTACGAATATATTTGCAATCATCTAATCAAGATGTCAATATTATAAATTTGGTTCTAATTTTTATTGTTTAACTACTCTATTTTTAATTGGTTTTTTATTTAAGCTACAAAATGATTTCAAAGGTTGTATAACACTATGCTAATACATTTAGTAATTAATTATAGCTGTTGACCTGAATTATTTTTTTCAAAAAGAGCAGCACTCTGTAATGTTCAGTAAAATAATAGTGTTTTTAAATTTTTTCTTTAATTTATTAATGAAAGCTATTGAAAACATTTACTATTGTTTCTATTAATGTAAATATTTTTAAAAGTTTGAAACATACTTCTCTCCTTTTGGGTATTCTGCAGCCTAAACGAATATAAAATATCACTGTATTTATACTAAAACTGCATTGCAAATTATAAGGAAAAATTGATACATAGACTTCAATTACTAAGCTTTTCATAAACTAATTCCTTAAATTCTTTCTATTTTAAGTTTTAGAATATCTGCATTTCAAAGAAAACTTTGAATTTAAAGAAGTTGAAATTATTATCTTGTCATATTTTTGTAATTTATTTGACTGTATGTATTTAAAACTTGCTTAACTTAAGCTGTAATGATAAGGACAATTTTTAAATTCGTTTCTTATATTAATTACAAGATATTCTTGTTTTAAATTGTGCTTGTAAAAATTTCAATGTGTTGTTTTATGGCAGTGAAATAACTTAATAAGTGTTTTTATTTTGCGATTAATATTATTTAATTTGTTCTGTGAATATTATATTTTAGAGTTTTATAGCTAAAAATCAACTATTTACATATGCTAAAAATATCAAACAGTTAATACTTTATAAATGCTTTAAGTTGAATAAAGATTTTATCAGAACTTTAAAAAAAAAAAAAAAAAATGAGGGAAATTTCTGCGTAGGAATCTATCAAATGTGGCTTGAGAATTAAACATTGCTATAGAGATAGTAGTGTTAAAAAGTTAAAAAATATTACTGTTTTGAACTTGCAGAATTATTACTTAGAAAAATGCATGTGTACTTGCAAAGAAGTAAAGCTTTTTATTTTGTAATATTTTTGAGAGAATTTATTAAGGGAAAAATTGAGAATTAAATGCACTTATGTGAGAGCAATCTAAAATCTCTTGTCATTAATAAGCAAAAAATCAGTATTTAATAATTTTTAAACTGAAAATAAATATTTATTATGTTGGAAGCAATATACTGAGTTCATTATTAATTCTTTAAATTTCTGTGAATTTGATTTTTGTACATAGGTTACATAAATGTATTCCGTGCAGGTATAATGTGAATATATTTGATTTCACAATAAATTTAATGAACTAGTACTTGATCAAGAAATCACATAACTAGAATTTGTTTATGAATGAGATAAAATTAGGTATAGAATTCTGCAATTAAGTATCAAAAATTCCCTCTTATTCTACATATTTTTTGTTTTGTTACGCTTTTGAGGGTTGTAAGATGCATATCCTATTGCTTATCTTTAATTTGCATTGATAACGCTATGACATAATCTAGTTACCTAAACTGAAATCAGATGAAGACTTGTTAACGAAGGTCTTACAGTTTTATGGTATAAGAAGGAAATATTCATAAATTATCCATATTACATTTTTGATTTAAATTTTTTACGATAAAAATAATTTTGGTTTATTAGTATTTCTTTCAAAACTTTCTTATAAGCTTTTCTGATGAAGAATGTTTTTTATCAGATAATCCGCGGCGGCGTATAATACGCACACTGTAATTCGGAACTTTTTTAACACATAATCCACGGATTATATACAGGAAAATATGGTACATGTTTCGAGTTTTAATATAACAAATGTAGAAAACTTATAAGGTTTAAAAAAATTTAAGGTTGGCAGATATAGGTGTGTAAAATTGAATTTATCTTATACAACTGTCTAAATTACTCGCTAAATTAATACTTAATATTATATATTACATTCGTTTCCAATTGCTTCATCATAGATGATTTTTTGGAGCCCTAGAAAGGTTGTATGTATATTTTTCACAAAAATGTGTGACCCTTCTAAAAACGTTGTAATTACTATTCAAGAACAAGATGGTGTGCTGATTATAATGCTGTTAAGCGTGTATTTTCAGTCATAAGATTGCCATGAAGGAATTGTGTGATTCTTCGAGAACGGGAAAAACTAAAGGAATAGCTTAAATCCTATGGCTAATTTAAACAAATATTATTGTAAATTACAACATTGTATATTTTAATACTTCTTAAACTAAAGAGTTTGAGAAAAAAATGGATTTTATTCCAAGGTTTTTAGCACTCTTAATTTTGTAAACCAAATAGGTTAATGGAGCGAATTAATCAACATATCTATTTTCTGAGCATATCATTTTTCTATGATTGTGATGTATTATTATTTATTAAGCAAAGTGCACGTAAAGTTCACCCTCGTTATTTTAAAATGATGATAAACAATACTTTTTTTATTATATTATAAGCTCTTGAGCATATTCAACTATTATTAATTCAACAACCCTATTATAACTATAGATAATTTTGTTATGTATTTTACTTTTTAATGTCTTGACGATTTTATTATGGCCGACTTACTCTGATTCTATAATTTAGTGAATTATGTATGCGCAATAAATTCTTAACAGTATTCAATAAAATAATTGAGGCAATGGAATTTTATTGCTACATTACTTGTAATTTAATATTTTAAATAATTTTTATATTTTTGTTATTGTATCGTTCGAATGTGATATCTTAAATAATAAAACTTTTATTCATACAATATCAATGGCAGGAAAAAATTTTTAGTGGTTTTCAAAATCGAAAAAGAAAGTTAGAACAAGAAAAAGAAGTTCAGAAATGTAGAATAATGATGAAATAATATTTAGTGAAAGAATCGCAAAAGGATAAACAAGAAAATAATGGTGAAGAAGAAAATTCTGATTCAGATTGTATCCCTTCTGCAGCTAAACGTTTATATGATAACATATCGCATTTGTATACAAGACTCGCATTTGTATTTGTGTATAAGACTTTGAAGATAATGAGAATCGGCATCCAATTACATCAGAAGTTCCAAATATATGTCCATATACAATAAAAAGTACCGAAAGTGCAACAGAAGGTTCCTTAGTAATCCTATATGTTCTGAAGTTTAAAGATGTTACTTAAAATTCAAGAATAATATCGAATCAACTTCGCACAGAAATAATTATTTGTGAATCTCTGTTATTTCAGAACGAGTCGAGTCTGAATGCAGCTGGAACCTCAACTAAACGTCTAATGCCAAAATCTTGGTTTTCTCGACGAGTCAGAAAGAAAGAAACAGGAACTGAAATAAACCGATCTTAGTTCTTATATTCACCTAAAAGCAATGCAGCATATTGCGTTTGTTGCGTACTGTTTACTTCATCAAATTCTGTTAGTTTTCTTTCGTAACAGAGCCTGGTTTTGAAAAATGAAGGAAAAAATATAAATTGATTAGTCATGAAAGAGAAAAGTATAAATCATCGAAAATAATTCACAATTTAGAAAGAAACAGAAGATTAATTAATAAAACGGGAGTCAATTTATAATTTGAAGCAAATATACAATCCGAAAAGGAACGTTGGCGAACTATATTCCATCGAAAATTAGCATACATGAAATATTTGATAGTTCAAGATCTACCTCTACGATGTCACGTTGAAAAAATTACGCTTGAAGATGGTACAAATATTGGAAATCTGTTATCTTTACTTAAACTTGTAGCTCAGTTTAATCCACTACTTGTAAATCATCTTTAAAATGTCATGGAAACGCCAAAAATATCTCATACTTATCACCACAAATTCAAAATAAATTTATTCAACTTCTGGCATCCACAGTTCGAAATCAACTAATAAGTGATATCAAGCGAAATAAATATTATGAACTTTTATTTGATTCGACTCCTGATCTCTCTCATCGAGAACAAACGTCCCAGGTTTTCACGTATGTAGATATTGATTTTACTAACAGAAAAGTTTCTATCAAAGAATCTTTTTTAGGATTTATCGAAATACATTCAAAAGATGCAGTCTCAATTGAAAATACAATTTTAGAAAAATTAAATTCTGATCAGATTTCGTTAATAAAGTGTAGATCTCAATGTACAGCTCAGATTGCAAGATCTTAAAATGAATATTAGAGAAGCTTTTCATGATTTTGAATAATTAGAAACAGAACTTGCAGAAATTCGAGACCAGATATGTGAGGAGTCAATAACAATAGCTAAGTTCCTTTATGAAAAATGGGGCATTGATAGAAATTTTTGTATCGATACTCCATTTTTAACTGATTATACAGACTCCGAAAAATGCCTGTAACAGATGTTGGCCTCTCAGTGGAAAAGGAAATTATTCGAGTTATGAAAAGCGTTGTCGATTGTCTGCAGAGAGAA
This sequence comes from Latrodectus geometricus, assembly GCA_026290005.1. Taxonomy (NCBI): domain Eukaryota; kingdom Metazoa; phylum Arthropoda; class Arachnida; order Araneae; family Theridiidae; genus Latrodectus; species Latrodectus geometricus. Next base: position 715,320 of record JAPDSC010141057.1, read on the forward strand.
ATACACACGCGATTCATACTACTAAGAGAACTTAATTTCAAATTTGAATTTTTACTTGCTATTGAAAATTTATTAAACAATGATAATTTTGATAATAAACTTTTGAAAATAATGGTAAAATTTTGGGTGAATTTTATGACACAGATTTCAGTGGAACGAAACTCTATACAGAAATTTGTGACTACAAAATGTTAGTCTGCAGTAGAAAAGAAATTGAACTTAAAACTCCATTAGAACTTCTAACCTTCTTAATCTCATACTGTGAAGATGTTTTCCCAAATATGAAAATCGCCATTCAAATACTCGTAACTATTTCTACATCAATTGCAAGCTTTGTACGTTCATTCGACAGATTAAATTTAATTCTGACGTATTTACTATCAACCATACGAGTCAAAACGGTCTAAATGATTTAACATCTTTAAGTATAGAAAAAGAAAAATTTTAAATGATCATTTTGAAGTAATAGATCGATTCGCTTCAGCAAAGGCAACAAAAATGTATATAGTGTGATAAATGTATTATATTATTGTAACTAATTACATCTACTTATATCTATAATATATATTTAATTATTTCATGTTTAAATTTTTTTTATGTTTTTTGAAATAATTGTTTAATAATAAGTTAAATAAAATCTTTTTAACTAATTCTGAATCATGTAAATCCGATCATTCTTTTTACACTTTTATAAATCTAATATAAGTTTCCCCCCCCCCTAGCTAGAATTGAATTTTGTTTCAATTTTAAAGCTAAGCCTGAGGCTTTAAATTAATATATTTTTGATTATTTTATAGAAAGTAAAGCATTCTGTTATTATTATTTGCATGGTATTCTTATTATAAGTATGCTCTATTTATATTGTATTACTCTTTTTAATTTCAAGAGGTGGGGCGCGAAAAAAGGGACCGTACCCGGGCGCCAATTATGCTCAATACGCCACTGGATAAATGCTAATACCACCACAGCCAATCAAGGAAAATGTTGATTGGTTAGATTCGGCTTGCCTGTCTCTCAACTGTCATTTTTGGCACACCGTTAGGAATTTTGAATATATAGAAGGAAAGGAAATAAAAATGTATTATAACATATTTATTTCCTTATTTGTATAAGACATAATATATTTGCCATAGTTGTAAAGGATAAAATTTATATGATAATTTTTTCATGAACTATCTATACTTTTAGAATATATTTAATCTTATTTACATATCCATTTTAAACTTATAAAAAAAAATTATTTGTGGGGGGGGGGATAAAATTTAACTCAATTATGTTATTATTAAAGTGATTTTTCAGATAATTTTTAAAAGTTAAGCATCAATAATTGAGTTTTCGTCATTCACTTAGAAACCTATTCTAAATTAATATTTTATGATAACATAGAAATACGAATCACACAAGTGTAAGTTAAAAAATTGTGTTATGTTTATAAAAAGTACTTAATTATTCGTGTTTTATTTTACTATCAATACATTGAAAATTTGAATCAAACCATTCATCAGTATTTTTTTTAAATGCGAAATGAGTTTATAAATTTTTTTTAAAGTATGTACTCTATTTGATTTATGTGCTTATTACATATTAATTTAATCGATTTATACAATGTTATAGGATCTTAAGGTTTTGCAAGATTATTTTAAAGTGATCAACAAGCTTATTCCATTTTTAACATTGGTTCTTATATACATATTTTTAGATATGGTGAAATTTAAATGGAGTTTATTTTCTGATATTATATGTACTATTCATACCAAACAACATTACCAAAATAAAATAACTTACAAAGACAAGGATTGTTTAAATTTTTATGTTATCTTCTTTATTTTGAATTACTGAATTTGTTATTAAAAGAAATACGGCATAAAATTGTGTCATAAAGGAAGAGATTATTTGTTTATGATTTAAATAAACTGTTGCTTGTTAAATAAAAAGACTGCACGATATTTTTTTCTGTTACTTTAAGAGTTCCTTGAAATGTTTCGAAATATGTTTTAAGCTATATTATTATGTTAAGAAATAGTGTATTTCAAAATTGTACAATTTGATTTCGAGTTATCTCCATTGCAAGAAATTTTTAAGACTTCTACCCAAAAACAGTACTTACCTTAAAGGTCACTTTTGACCCTTTTCTTGAATTGAATGTCTGTTTTTTCAAAACACGATAGTGCTTATTATGTTCCAGCGTAGAAATTTTCTATTTTGGAATCCAAATAGTTGTCAATGAATTTATAAACAAAATGAACAAAAAATACACAAAAAGGTCTGTAAAAGAATCAATTTTTTGAATTTTACATTGAATTTCTAGACCAAGTAATTTTTGAAAAATTTGTAACTCAGAAATATCTATATGTATTATAGAAATAAACAGAAAATAAACCTTAGAACAAAAATAATTTTGTTTCTGAAGATGGAGAGAGCTTTCAGAGAATTTCTTTCAGTTCATAAATAATTGCGCATTCGGTAGTCGTGTAATATAGATTTGTTTATAATCTTCTCTCTCTATATATAAGACTTGTTTTTTTTTTTTTCACAATGGTCGGCCACTAGCATTATTTTACTTTTCGGCACATCAAAACGCAGAATTAATAAGAAGTAATAGATAATAATGCCCCTTAGAAAGCGACCTTGAATACGACGGTCTTTAGCTTGTGCAGGTTTTAAATCCGCAACAATTCAGGCACATGCTCGACGCCCTAATTTATCAGAATATTGATATCTCAACATATTAAAAGCCAGAAAATCTTTTAAATTATCTCTAACATCATTTACTATATTTCTAATAATTTTTATTCACTGCCTTATTAATTAAAATCTAAAATGTTCATTAAAGTATTAAGAAGCACGAATAAAGATGATTATGCATGTTTATGAAACATAACTGAATATTTACAAAATATGCTTGAGAATGAATATTTTCCTATCATACTAAAAGTATTTTTGAATGTAAAATACCAGTTCCAGCATTTCATTATCCTATCTTAAATTTTTTTACATAAGCTAAATGTTATAGCATTAAACTCCAAAATAACGAACGAAAATGTTTCAGATTTTACTAAAAACTTAAATATTCGGGTCTTACTATATTATAATTAATTACATAAAATTACTTTTAGTATTTTTATATCATATCTCTATACCAGAGAAAGGCAAACTTTTCGGTCGCGGACCAAAAATCAAAAAGGAAGCTGGCCAAGATAAATTTTTCTATAATTTTTAAAACAATATACAAATATTGCAATTCAAATATGTTAATGAGATGAATGAAACTGCGATTTCATTTATAAAAGTTCCTTATATTCAGAATCGAAGTGAAATGTACTGATTCTAAGGAAAGAGAGACTAAATGCTCATCTGTCAGTCTACTTCTGAGACAATTCTTTCTAAGGTCCATTGTTGAGAACACTAGTTCACATATATAAGATGAAGCCAACATAACACTGATTTTCTGGTGTGAGATATTAAATTTGAGAAACTTAATTTCGATAATGATTTGTAAATCTTTAATTTTGGCACATTTAGAAACAACTGTTTGAGATTATTGTTAGATTGCAACTCAATTCAAGCTGCAAATCTAACATCGCTGCTTCAAAATTTACGTTGAAAGGCACAGTAAAAATATCCAGTTCTGTTTTAACAGTACTGACATCTTGAAATCTATTCGAACTCAAAATGAGGTTTTTTCAAACCGTCTTCGTAATTTTTAAGCTTCTCTTCATTTACTCTGGGTATAGAATTTAATGTTTGGAAATTTGACAAGTCGTTCTTAGCTAGATGCTCAGCAAATAGATTAAGTTTTAGTTTAAAAGCTTTGAGATGGGTCTAGATATCGTTGATAAATTGATTTTTCCCTTGAATCTTGACATACAAGTTGCTTATAACACAAAAAGATCTTTAGAAAAAAATGCAAAGTCCAAAAGTAATTCTGTACATTTTAACCTTTCGCACTCCTCAGAACACTGTTTCTCATGGAATAACGACACAATATAACTGACAAATTCTCTCAAAAACATATCCTGCACAAAGCTACTTTACTTTCGTGTAATACAGAACTGCAGAATATTTTGATTGCACTGTCTGAAGAAAATCTGGAAATTGCTTTTCGATAGATCCTCGAGATTGAATAAAATTTCCAAGCTTCATGGTAGATTCAAGAACGGGTTTCATATTCAATGCAGATTTACACAGCCGTTTGACGTATAACACAACGTAGAAAAACAACAATGTTCCCAGGATTGTTTTGATTAAGAGTACAAGAGTTCCAAACATTTTTCCTGTCACATTTAATGTTTCATTGCTCATAATATTACATATATTTGTTATAGGTACTTTCAATTAAGTCCTTCCTGAAATTCACAAAAATATCACATCCCGATGTAGTTCACTTTAAAGAACGCATGCATGCCATTTCTTTCGTAATTTTGAAGTTCTCGTTAACACCTCTTATAAATAGTTGAATAATATCATTTATATCAGTGTTTTCACTCATAGCTATGGAGCAAAATTTAAACTGGTCTATCTTTGAATCTAATTGTGATATCAACTTTTTATTGATGACTTCTATTCTAGAAGTCATCGTTTTTCAAGATAAAAGTGTCTAAAAATTTTTTTCTGGACATAAAACATGACAAATTTAGATCATGCATTGTTTAACGAACTTCCCATCACTAAGAGCTTTATAATTTTTAACAAAATTTTATGCTAAAATGTAACTTGCATATGTAGCTGCTGCTTAGATACTGTTTACCATCTTTAAAAAATTTCCTCTCCACTTGGTTATTTTTCTATAAGGTTTTTCTGCATTTTCTTTCATATTCGGACATTGCTTCGTAGATGGAATTCTTACGCTTAGATGTGAAATCATGAATAATTCTATATACTTTGAAGACTGATACAGGTTAATTGCAGATAAAACACAATGGTTTATCATTTACAACTGTAAAAATATTTCCAGTTCCATTCATCTTTAAAAGCACAACACTCTGAATCAACTTTACGTTTTTAGTTGCCATTTTGGGGTGAATTATTTTATGGATAAACCATGCAAGCACTTGTAACTATATACTTTTAATAATTTTACCACTATATTCACAATGCTATGTCTGCAACTTTTTCATACGCATACGAATTCTAATATCACGCAATCAGTGATATTAGAACTCGCGCCAAAAGAAAAAGCCTCTAGTTGGAGCTTAAAATGCAGTCTGCCACATGTGAAGTTTAATTCACCTATATTGTATTCTCGTAAGTCTGCTCCCCAAGAAAGAGATAACGCGTATTTGGTCCAATATAGAGCTATAACTTAAAATAAACTTCCGATTTTAATGTTTTACTGAAAGCTGTCTGTGGTTGCTAATTCCGTCAACTTATTTATACACTACTGGCCATTAAAATTGCTACACCAGGAAGAAATGCAGGTAACAAAATGATATTTATTGGACAAATATATTATACTAGAAATAACAAGGATTAAATTTTCAAAAAAATTGACTGGATAGATCCTGAGAAATCAGTACCCAGAACAACCACGTCTGGCAGTAATAACAGCAGTTATACGTCTGGGCATTGAGTCAAACAGAGATTGGATTGCATGTACAGGTACAGATGCCCATGCAGCTTCAACACGATGCCACAGTTCATCAACCGTAGTGACTGGCGTTTGGTGACGAGCCAGTCGCTCGGCAACCATTGACCAGACGTTTTCTATTGGTGAAAGATCTGGAGAACGTGCTGGCCAAGGCAACAGCCGAACATGCTCCGTATCAAGGATGGTCCGTACAATACCAGCAACATGCGGTCGGGCATTATCCTGCTGAAACGTAGGGTTTCACAGAGCTCGAATAAAGGGTAGAGCCACGGGTCGTAACACACCAGAAATGTAACGTGCACTGTTAAAAGCACCGTCAATGCGAACAAGAGGTGACCGAGACGTGTATCCAATGGCAATGTAGGTGTCGCTACTGGCGCCTGCTTTGTCTGAATGCGCTGAAAAGCTATTCATTTGCATATCACAGCACCTTCTTCCTTTCGTATAAATTTCACGTCTGAAGCATGTCACCTTCTTGGTGTAGCAATTTTAATGGCCAGTAGTGTATTTTGTTGAATAAAAATAGAAAAAGTAAAAAAATCACTAGTCCTTTGCAAAAAAGGAAGGAAAAAAAAGTAGAAAAGGAGAGATAGATATGTAATATATATTTCTTTTAATTATCTTCAGACCGACAAATTAAAATTCTATCCGCTGACTGGATGGAACATTGAGATGAGGTGAAGTTGGCCTACGGGCTTAGTTTTCCCAGTTCTGCTCTAGACTGTTATATCGTCCTGATGAAAGATATGCACTATTTTTGTCAAATCATTTTAAAAATCAAATAAAAACTTCTGATTATATTTAACATTATTTTTTATCCTTCCTAATGTTGACTGAAAATTAGAATTAAGGGAAATCACATTTGAAATTCTGGTAAAAAAAAAAAAAAAAAAGGTTTGGGTATGTGAAGTATGAAGCTATTATAACCAATGTTTTCCTCATGAAACTATCATTTCAAATGTTAAAATTTTTGTGTTTTTTCGACCTTTAATTTGATTAAAATAACAACACAATATATATATATATATATATATATATATATATATATATATATATATA
>JAPDSC010141057.1:722678-753422 GCA_026290005.1 Latrodectus geometricus
ATATATATATATATATATATATATATATATATATATATATAACCACGTATCTAAACGAGCGGGCCCCGGATTTTAGCTAGATTTTACTCTACATTTAAAATTAATATCCGTTTAATAAATAAAGTTAAGAATATTACTATTTGCTTACGTTTGAAATACATGTTTTAATACAATCTATAATCAAATATATTTTAGTTTCAAAAACCACGCGTCTACATCTGTAACATTTAATGCTTCACTTCTGAAGAACTGATTAAGGAACTTCTCTCGCACGATATCAACTTGGAAAGAACAGCAAGCATCCTGAGCCTAATTCAATAAAATTAAGTGCTTGTTCAAAAGGTGGTAAGAATAAAAAATAAACAGCCTCATCTTTTTCTCTCTAGAATTGCATCACGTGACGACAGAATAGTTTTATAAAAGCCACTTGAAAGTCAAAGGCAATTTTTGAAGTCATGTCCCACGGATTATATTACATGCAATCCCAAGCGAAGTAGAGAAAGGATATTATATGCTCTCAGAAATTAACGTATGTATGCAAATTTTTTGTTTAATTTGGTAATTGAAATAAAAAACAGTGTTTTAGTATTGTATTAATATTTGACAAGAATTGTAATAATTTTTGTTTTCACAAAATATTATAAAATCTGTTTTTTTTAATTGCAGTACATTAAAGCAATATATTTTTAAATTGACAGAAAAATATTAATTTTATTTCATTGCCTGAAATTCGCATCATTAAACAACAATTAATGATACTCGAGAATAAATTAAGACTCAGTATAACCTCCTTTAAAGACTTCATTTAAAAAGAATTTAAAAGAGGGTTGTGTACGAGAAAATTTCTATGTTTTAATGATTGTTTGCGCAATTAAGTGAATTTGATGCTCAATTTATTTCTGATACATCAGTAATATAAATTCAACTATGGAATGCTCTGATAGATATGCATTCTACATCTAAAAAAATTATTCTATTTCATGTAGAGAATATAAAACTTTATTCTGCTTCAGTGTATGTCTTCTCTACGAAATTATACTTACTTATAAATCAAACTTTCTAATTAATTAGTTCGGCATTTCCTTTGTGTTTTCAAAGGCTTATTTGTTGAGAAAACTAAAACTAAGTTTTTATTAAGGCTGCTGTAAATGAAAATAATTAAAGGAATCAAAAGTCAATAAGACAATAAATTTTAGCATAATAAAACTTTTTAATTATCTTTAACAAAAATTAGAATTTGTTTGAAGCTATAAATATTATCATTTTTTTAATCAAAGGTTTTGCCAGGTGTAATTTAAAAACAAATGTTCACATACTGGAAGATTTGACATAGATTTTTCACTGATTTAATTCTTTATTACAGATGTTTTTTGTACTTTTGCCTCATTTGTGTCAGTTGAGTATTTTAAAATATTTTTGCACATTATTTGTACATATTCAGTGGGCATTTGATTGCTTTGTTTGACTGAGTATTGCTCTATGATTTATTACTCTGATATCAATGTTGCCGAGTTGGTAGTAGAACGGTTAATGCGCAGGATTTTGGTCTAACTGTACGTGACGTGAGTTCGAATCTTACTTCGGGCTTAGATGTTTCTGGTGATTTGAAATCTATTTTAAACTATAGATCCCGGCCTAATTGGCTTTAGTGTGCAAAAGATGGTTATTGAGCGTCAAATCTGATGTCTCTCATTGACGTTTCAGGTCTGATTTGTTACAGAAATCAGAAAGTTGCTTACGCTTTCTTTTAAAGTTTATTTATTTCAAAAATTATGTTTCAAATTTATTATGTAAAATATGTAAATGAAAAGTCCCACTGTAATACGGCATGACGTGTTTACTTCATATTTCATACAAAGATATTGATATTTTCTATATTTCATGGGATGTAAAGAAGTTTAATGCTTAACCTCAAGAATATCATTTTTAATGTCAAAATATATTTGTGGAATTTATAGTATTTTCATATTAAATTTTTCGTAGTTTGCAGACTTACATTTATTGATATTGAGAATTATGAATAAATTATGGTCAATTTTATGTTTCAATTTTTATTCTTTAGAAAATAATATTCCTTTTGAATGAAGATTAATATAAAAACCTTATTAAAATGTAATAGAAGCTAAAGAAATGTTTATGAAAGTTGATAATCTCTTAAGGAATGAAATTAAATACTGATGTCTAGAATGCATAATAAATGTGTTGATTTACTACAATATGTATACAAATATAATTTTATTACAATTATAAAATTTAAAATAGATATTTTATTCAATTTTGTTACTGTACAAAACTGATTTAATAAACATAAAACTAAATAGTTTGCTAGTATGTAATTTTTTAATAATTAACAAATTTTTTAATTTTGTTTATTTTATCGTCTATTACTTGCATAACACTTATAAATGCTTGTGATAAGGAATATCACGAATATTTGTAAATATATATTATGCATTTTATTTATCTATTTATTAAAGTTCTTAATTTTGAGAATTCCTGTTATTTCATATTTTTTATTTAAATCAAGTAATATTGTGGAGAATATGATTACACTTTATATAAATTTTGTATTTAGGTTTCATTTAACCTTTAACGGATTGATTGAGTATCTGAGTAAAAAATGAATAAGAATGTGTAGTACAGAGGAAAATAATATTATTATTGCTCAGTTTGACATTTTTTGTAATTTTTATGCAGATAAATTGTTAAACTGTTTTTCCCTAACAATCTACAAAATAGAATTTTGATATACCAATTTTTCACAGCATTTTTCAAAACATGGCGTGACTATTTTAAAGGCAATCGATATATTTTTCTCAAGGGATACTGTTCAAGGTAGAGAGAGAGTTTGGTTTAGAAATTTATCATACCTAAATTGTAATATTTTTCATTAATGAAATACCATTTGTTCTATCATATTTTAGATTTCGTCTTAATAACAATTTACAACAGGATAAAGATAACAAGATAATGTCTTAACAACAAGATAATGTGCTAACAATTTATCAAAAGGTTATCGACGAAAATTTTCATATTAAAGACAGCATTACTACGAAAATTATTTTGAAAATTTCAAAAAAGTGCTTTGATCAAATTAAACATTCTAATCTGCTATTAGATGTGAGAGAGTTTCTGAAAAGACTGATGTAAAACGGCATACTATAATTGTTGAAAGATAACATTATGCCCTTTTCAACCTCAGTGATACCAAGCGATTTTGGGGAAAGTGATTGGAATTACAAAAACACAAAGAAGTACCAACAAATCTTAAAAATTTTTAAAGAAATTATTTGTTTTTTAAGTTTTGAAGAAATTTAGATCTTAATTGCTTGCATATTTCAGATATTTTTACGTTAGATCAATATACTCTTCGATAGCAAAGAAAAGAGAATTCTCCTTAGTGTAAAACGGAAACTATCGTATGCAATTTTTATTATTTTTAACAAAATAACAGAAAACAGAAAAGAGATAAATTTTATTAAAGAGATCAATGACATGACCGACTGTGAAATAAGTTAAAATAAATAAACATTCTCTTTTTATTTCCACTTTCTAGATATTTTCGATTGTTTTACATCCTAGTTGAAATGCTAGAAGTTTGATCGGAATTCTACAAAGAGAATGATTTCAAAGATTCAATTGGGTTCTCTAATGGCTGTTAAAGGTCAATTTCAAATTTGGGTCGATCAATTTCGTTTGTCATCTTTAGATGTGTGGGCGTGTCTTTTGAAGGTTGATTCAATTTTCGAATCGCGACATTTTTTCCGTCTCTTGTGCCTTTGGTGCCTTCCTGATGGAAGACAGCCAAAAACATCCTGATTAACTCTATCTTGTATTCAAGATTCAAGGAGAGAAACAATTTTTTCTCCTTGACACGGCACGAGGCTTGCAATTGAGAGTTGAATAAAAGCTCACATTATATGCATGTAATTTGAACTAATATTTTAGCAATCATTATTAAAACGTTTTTATGTATTGCTATTTTTACGCATGCACATTACAAAATATAGTTTATGACATAATTATCATTGTAATAACTCGGAAGGAAATTAGTTTGTAGCATTTATATTTCTGTTTCTAATAAGAAAAGAAATAATCAGAATTTATAGTTTTGTTTCAAAGATCTTTGGTAGTTTAAAAAATTTAATAATGAAATTATTACTTATCATTTAAGAATATGTGCTAGTAATGATATTTAAGAAGCGAGGCATAAGGACTTTGAGTAATTAAATATACTATATAAAATAATAACTATGAAAAATAATATATGTGTGTAAACATTCTCAACTAAAGAAATAAAAGATTTTTTTTGGAACGTTGATAATTTTCAACTAAAGCTTTTAATATTCCGTATTCTATGTATTCGTTACAGTCTGCAGATACATACAAAATTAATGAGAAAAATAACAATGTGGATACATGCTTTGTTTGAATAATAATGATGTTCATGAATCTGTGTTACCTTCAAGAATAAAGGCACAATAAAATTTTTTCAAAATTCACTTCACATCAAATTAAAATAGTTTCAACTACTTTATGCAATCAATAAAAAAACACTGTTTTGGAAAAATCATCTTTGCATTATTTTAAAACGATAGCAAATACTTTATTTATGTTATAAAATTCAAATTCCGAATGAACATCTGGCATACACACAATTAATTTAGAAAGTGTACACTTTCAAAAGAATGATGTAGAAACATTTAATATTAGAAAAAAAAAGTTTGTAAAATTTAGAAATTTCATTAAATTAATACTCAAAAATTATGAAAGCATTCTTTACATTATTTTGGAAACTATCCTAATTTTTCTTCATTTAGAAATAAGTGCTTACTACTTAATATTTTTCAAACAAATTTAAATCTAAAGTTCGTTTCACTAAAATGTTTTTTAGTAAGATTTAATAATTATTGGAAATTTTAATATTAACACAAATATATATTGTTATGAAATTAATTGTCAGAGCTTTTAATATTTTTCAGGTTAATATTGTAACAAACAAAAAATTGTAAAATTTAAATATTTATTCATGAAATTTCAAGTATTTCCGCAAAAATACATCAGTAATAACTTAATGAAAGTTATAAATACTTGATATTTTTTATTATTCTGAATCTTTTAAATTAAATTAAGAAAAAGTTAAATATTAGAATTTAAAAAATAATTTTAATTTTCCAAAAATTAAAAAAAATAATTTTAAAATATATTAAAATTAATTTTTCATTTTGTTTTGCTACACTATTTTCCATGTATAAATTACTTATATACTTTTCCCAGAAAATTTGTAGTGATGACCACTCAGGAAACTGAGCTAAACATGAATGAAGATCAAAAAAATGATCAGAAAAATGTTTTTGTGATGGATCCAGGAATCGGAAAGAAAGGAAAAATGAATAATGAAAATGATGATAATAGTATTGAAGGAATGTCAACTGAAAGGTAAATTTTTTGCTATGATAGCTTATTTTATTCAAACATGTGCCTTTCATAACGTATTTAATTAGAAATGTAAATTATATTATATTGTTAAATTACCATCAGGAGAGTTTAGTGAAAATATAAAGTGAATTATTTAATCTATTCAGAAATTTTGAACTAGCATAAATTGTAAAATTAAAGTGAATATGCTACAAATTTTTATTAAACTTCTAAAATAAAGAGATGTTACTCAAACTTAATTATCGCTTTTAAAAATTCGAGGGTTACTTTGAAATTTTTGAGATACACTTAGGCTTTTAAAGTTATATTTATGAAATAGTAGGCGCATTCAAAGTTTTCTTCTCTAGAATCAATGCACTTCTGTTGGACAATATTTGAAAGATAAGTGTCTCGAAAAGTTCATTTTTTTGGAATCGATTAAAATAATGTATTTATTGCCTCATTGACATCATTTTCGAAATGAAAAAACGGGGTTCCACAAATTCTCTTTTTAGGTTACTAAATAGCCAAAAGTCACACATAAGTAAATTATGTAAATAGAGAGGGAGGTTTTATACATTTGATGTGCTTTTATTCCAGAAATTTAACTACAATGTTAAAGAATGAAAATACTTCATTTAATCTAATTTTTAAATTATGTATAAATTTAAATATTTATGCAAAATTTTCAAAAAGACTTACCAAAAATTTATGCAAATTTAATTAAAACGATTCTTTTGAACGATTGTTCATTAGACGCGTCGATCGCTTAAAGTCATGTGCACAGTAGGGATTCCTATACAGTAAGTCATTGATACTGGACTTTCAAAAAGAATGCATTAGAAGAATATAACATTGTATGCATGATTTAGCTCTTTAATATTCTAGAAAAATACTGAAAATTTTTAGTAACTTTCGAATAATTATCCGTAGGCGTAAATAAAACTCATGTTTTTATCAATGAACAGTAAGATTATTAGTACGGTTAATGTTATTTTTGCTTGGAATTCAATATTTAAATTTTCTTGAAAATTTATTATAAATGAAAAATATGCTACAAAACTAATCATATCATTTATTGTATTTGAACTCTTACAACTTAAATGAAAAAAATTTTAATTTTAGATAGCTTTTGAAAAATTTTAAGAAGGTTCGATTAATTTCGTATTATGGGGTCTAAATGACCATGTTTGCTTTAATATAGAAATATCAACTTTTTAAAAAGATTCAATTTTTTTGCGAGTGAGTTTTCCCTATTAGCGCTAATGCATATATTATTTCGTTGATTAGGATATATATATATATATATATATATATATACCAAATTATTTGATACTGTTTTAAGTCACGTTTAGTTACATTTGACAATATATTTTAAAGAAATAAAATTATCTCATTTAGATGAATTATACGATGAGATTTCATCATTGATCTCAGAAATATTAAAATAGATCCTCATAAATAATTTTTCATATTAGAATTTAAATTTTAATCGCATTAATATCTAATAATTGAAATAGAAAATGCGGATTGAGATGGATGGATTTTTTATAAGTTTGTAATAGTAAATTGATTCATTTGTGGTGTATACAAATTGATAAAACATAACTAGAAGCCTACTGAATGAGCAAGAATGGGATTTACTATCAATTATCAACTACCAGTCGAAAATTAAGTTTCAAATCTGAATGTAGCAACAAACGTCTTTAGTTTATATTTCACATCATTAACTGGTATTTTTTATTACTTTAGCAACCCTCGTACAGATGGTACAGTTCATGCACTGAGTGGTCTATATGCTCAAATTATAGTAGTAGTAGCCGCAATATTAGTTTTTACAGAACTTTTACATGGACCTGTTCCTCTTTTCTTTTTTCATGTAAGTATTTATTTGAAGTTTAGCCTTTTCCTTTTTTAATATTTTTAGTTTTATAGTAGATAGGAAGAAAGGGAATAAATTATTTAGTTTATATTTGAGCTAATATTTATATAAGCATACGCATGCGTTTTATTAGTTTTATTAGTTATTCATTAAAAATCTATATATTTTACTGTTTTGAAAACTCTAATTTTTTGATATTTTAAGTTTATATCTTTAAAATATACATTAATTAAATTTAAGGTCTTTTCTGATTTGTGGATTTAAACTGAAAATTTGCTGTATAAGCAGTAAAGCAATTTTCACATCAAATTTAATGTGAATTGTAGGGATGTGATAAAGTGGTGCGAAGAAAGTGTAATTCGGATGTTTTCGATAGTAAACATTTCTACCAAGCTCTTTTGCAATATTTTACAATGAATTTTAGATGATAACACCAAAAAACAAAGAAATAATAAAGAATAAATTACAGAAAAAATAATATAGAATATTAAAAATATTTTATGTATATTTTTTTATAAATAATTATAAAATAAAATTTTTGTTTGAGATACATGAAAAATATAAAAACATCTGAGATTATTATGCCTATTAATTGAAATTTTGAATTATGTAATGAATGTTGTATCACGGTTTAAAAATAGCTGATAATTAAAAAAGAGTCTCACATTTTAACTAATGAATTCTAAAAACTTTGCTTTTGAATTTAAATGTAGTAAACTTGAGTGGTTGATAAAAAAAAGCCAAACTTAAAAAACTAAACACCCATATTCAAGTATTATTTTTGAATATTTAGTTTATAAAAATGACTTATGAGCTAAAAATTCAACTTGTCTTTTGAAAGTTGTCAAAAGGAGAAACTATCTTGTTTTGTATTTAAAGAATTTATTTTGTGGAAATTGGATTCAAAATTGTTTATTAGATGATTATGATGAATTATTCGGTTTTCAGTTGTGCACATGTCTTGTGAATACGCAACATCGAAATGCCTTCATTGTTGAAATATCATAAACTTTATTATTATTATTATAAGATCACAACAATAAATGAATACATTGTGCTGTTTTCGAAAAATAATAATAGGTAATGTTTCCATAAGCTAATAAACTTTCCCATAATGCAGCAAAAATTTGATGAGTTGTTTTAAATGCTAATTTGATGTCATAGTAAATTTATATGATCTGTCATTCATATATCACGTACTTGATATTATTAAACGTTAGGTACATCTATTTCTAAAAATCATATTTGACGATTTAAACTCTAAGATGTAACAAAATGGTGATTTTTAGAATCTTCTTGTGCACCTTCCACAACAGAAACTCAAATTAGACTGCATTATGAGTAAATGAAGAAAAAAACATGTAGTTAAAAGCATATTTATATATTTTATGGTGAACAATGGTGTAAAGACACTGCATGCTAAATAAAGAGTTTAGATAAGAACATTATTAATAACAATCTTGTTGATGGTTCAACAAATCAACTACAAATGTGTGGGAACTTCTTTCGTCTTATTCAAATCCTTCTTAATACTGAGACTTAAATAACCATTTATAGCTAGAAGCCGCAACTAATTTTTATTCATTCAAATATTTAACAATAAGTACACATAAGTACTTTTTAATTTGAATTTTTAAAATAATTCAATGAACAGTTGGACTATGATTTTATTTCTTGAAAGAAACCAAAAGAGAAAACCATTCAAATCAAGTAAATTTTCAAAAAAGGAGAAAAAAACTGAAACAAAGGATGAAATCATATATTCATACAAAATAAATTAATTAACTTACTGTACAATATTTTTTCCTCTTTCAAAGTTAATAAATTTAATTCTCAATTTACTTCTTAATTGTACTTCTAAACGTAATATTATTTTTGAGCATATCATCTAATAATATTTTTATAGAAACTTAGAATGCATGAAAAACATTTCATTGCTCTTCTTTGCATTGTCTTTGCATAAATAATACACATAAAGTTATCCGAAACAAGATCAATGATCAATATTCGTCATCATTATAGTCAAGTATTATTTTTGCATACTGTGATTGTGTTTGCCAAAAAATAAATAAATTTATGAATAAAAATTTAATTTTACTTTCATTTAGAATAAAGATTCTTTTCCCTCAGTTTTCTTTGTAAGTTAAACAAAATTCATTAAAATGAGAAGTATAAAAATTGAGTTCTGTAAAATTGTACAATTACAGACACTATATTTCTTGTATACGTATTTAACACAATATTGAGTATATTTTTAGTGGTCCTTTCAAGGATTTTGTAAAACAGTTAATATTTGTACCCATCAAAAAGATTTGATGGTGCAAACAAGCTGGGTTAATGATAAACGTGCCGTTTAAAACTGACAAATATATATTGACTGAAGATATGTGTTTTTTACAGCAGGTCAAAATAGATTAACTATTCCTTTTTAAATTAGTTACTTATTCATTTTAAATTAACTTCTCCTACATCCTCTATTTTGTACATAGCATTAAACTATGTGTATAATTTTTATTTAAGAATTCAACTATACATTTAAGCACATTATTCAGAGACTATGTTGTAGTTCAATTGCTTATTGCGAAGAACTCTTCGAGAAACGGTAAAATCTAACGCATCTTGTACCAATAAGAAATCTCATATATATTGATCTATTTTAAGTTAAAAATTTTTGCACATTGATTTACGTGATTTTATTCTAAAAGTTGATTTAATTACAGGGTTACCTGTTCACTTTCTTGGTTGGAGGGGGCATTCTGTTCTTTTTAATGGCTTATGTGAATATGATGCTTAACAAATGCCCAGGAATGTCTAAAAATTCATTTGATGGTAAAAGAAAATCAGTATTTTCTGCACAGTTCGTAAAAAATCTGCTTTACTCGGACATCAGTGTCTATCTAAGAATAGGATCAGTAGGTAAGTTTCTGTTTTATGTAATCTATATTGAGTTATTGCAATTGTATTTTTGTAATATTTACAATATTGTATTTTTTAATACATATAAAGCATTAAAAAGTATGATACTTCAATTATTTTTTATTTTTCATTCCTTATATTTAAAAAGTAATTAGCTTCCTGATTAAATTTAAATGTGTTAACTAGATTTTTGTTAACATTTGGCATAATTGATAGACAAGGAAATCCTATTATATTCAAAATGATAATGAAATGTTTCTCAAAATTTCTAAATTCGAGTAAATCAAGTATTATCAAGTAAAAATTTCATTAGAAAATTAATTAACTCATGACTTTTTAAGTAGTATTTGTTCCCATCTCTGAAACTATTTTTACCAGATGGAACTTTTTTAAGAGACCAAATTTGGGATATATATCTATAAAATTATTTACTACTTTACTACCTTCAACCACAGTTCGTTTATAATTTTACAATTTCAAGATATCTTCTTTGGTTTTAAGAATCACATTTCATTTTATTTTTCTTTAGTTTGTTATGATAAATTTTTATTTTTTCCGATTTGATTTTTCAATTTACGAATTTAAATAATTTTTCCTTTAAATTTTCCACTTTCTCATACAATATATCATTAATTTAGGTTATTCATTAATTTTAAATATCTGTATTAATCTACACTTTATAAATATTTAATATCGGAATTATTATAAGCTTATCAGATTTACATATTATCTTTCCATTGGATCTTATAAGAAGTTTAAATAAAGGAGTTTCATGAATGGATTCTTGAATAGCTTTTGAATTTTTATTTCTTTTTAAATCGAACTGTATACATAAGAAACAATTTTATCAATATTTTATGGTTGTATTATATTTTATCAATATTTTATGGTTGTATCTTTATACCAGTTTATTTTTATTACTCAATACCATTTATTTCCTTTCTCCACCTAATTTTCCTTTTGTACTTTTATTTACATTGTTTTTAATTTGTTATTTGAATTTTTGAGATATATTTTTCAATGCTTTTCTTTTAAAATATTTTTATTGCAATTAATTTTTCTGAAAGATCATCGTTTCATATTTACTGCAGCAAATTTCATAATCAGTAAATAAATATGATAAAAATAAAATGTAACATTATATCTACTAAAGGATTTATCGATCAAAATCAAAATCGCTTGCTTCCTAATTCATTGCAAATTTTAATTTTAGAAAGTTAAAAGCCAGGAAAACTATTTTACAAGAATAACTGGAAATTTTGGGAAATCCGTAGATTTCTAAAGTTATATTTATCGAATTTAGGAGTGTTTATAACAATCACTTTAAGCTCCAGTTTTATACTTTAGGAAAATTTTCTAAATATTGGTTATCTTAAGCTATTCCTTTCTTTGAATCAATTGAAGAAATTTCATTCATAGACCAAAAAATCTCATCTTCCGAGAGGAAAAAAAAATGATGTCCTTATGAGTTCTTTTCTTAGATTAAAAAACAGCTAGAAATCACAAATAGTTAAATCAGGTAAATAGAAGAATATGCTCAAGACTTGATAGAGTTTTTGCTTTAGAAAATCAACAACAAACTACCTGAAGGAGAAGATGTTTTGTCAAGTTGGAACATGAATCGTCTAGCATTCACTTCTTGAAGAATTTTTGGAAAATGTTATACAGTGCACCAGTTAGACATGAATGTTTGCTCTATTCTGAAAAATACATATATGTCCTGAATAAAAATATCCAAAATTTTGACAATTCATATAACTATAAAGATGACGCCAACCAAACAATTAAAAAGCGCCACATAAAATTATTTATAAAAACGTATATATGTCACAAATTTTTCAGCTGAAAAATTATCACTTTAAAGTAGGAGATTCAGTTTGAATTTCAAAAATAAAAATACATTTCTTAAGGCTTATAAGCTAACTTTAACAGAAAAATATTTAAAAATTACTATATATAAAATACTAAAATAACAATTACTTATTGTGTGGCTTTAAGATTTAAATAAAGAAGAAATGATAATATTTTACGGAAATGAATATTTAAAATAATCTTGAAAATTAAAAACAATGCAGATAAAATGTGAAAAAAATGAATATAAAGAATATTTTTAGCTCCTTGGACAAAATGTCTACCAACATTTTACTTATGGGTGCATAAAAAAATATTCAATTATACATGCGTTCCTTCAGTACGCATAAAACTGAATATTGTTTTGCAATAATTAAGTTTTTTTTCATTTTAAATTAGATGAGAGAAAGAGATGAGTCTTTTTGTCAACTTGTATTGAAATTTGCTCAAGACTTTTTATAAGTAATAATAGAATGAATAGTCATTGAAAGTGAAACTAATAATTATTGTAAAGTATAAGATAGCGTAGATAACATTAAGCTGAACTGGATTAATTGTAAATGCTTTTCTAATAAGAGAAAAAAAAATGTCATTTGTGTAAAATGATACATAATTAAATAACTATAAGAATTTATTTGCATAGTAACAGATATTGCAGTTCTTACGATAGCATAAATCTCGAGATATTTTAAATGAATTTATGTTTAATTGTTTTTAGAAAGAGAATCACAAAAATGACTGGCGTAAATTTTTTCACAACCGCCAATAAAAAGTTTTTTTTTCTTAATCGATCATTTTGACCTTAAGTTTTATATGGGGCATAAAGTTGGGCATTTTGTTTATTTGTTCCTATTTAAATTTACGTTTGCTATCTAACACTGATGGGTGATGAATCACTTTACGTTTGTGATCAAATATGCTTAGGATTGAAATGCTTGATACCATTTCAGCACACGAGTCCTGTATTTGAGCTAGAGGTGACTTAATAAGGTTAGAGAATTGCCATTTTATTTGTGGATTTCCTTCTATTGTGAAGTTTTAATCACGTATTTTTATGAAAGGTGTCCATACACAAATGTATTTTCAATTCTAACTTCTTCATATTACAATCTCAATGCTGACGAATGTTTAAATTCTATATTTTTAATGTAAACAATTTTTCTCACAGTACTGTTATAAAAGTTTAAAATTATTTTTCCTTTTCTTGAAATTTTATCAAACCTTTTAATTTACAATAAATACGTGTTTATCACAGCAAATTATCTTTAAAAATATCTTAAATTTTAAATAATTATAAAATAAGATAACTTTTTTTATATACTTTTAAGTAATAAAAATATTTCCTTATATCTTTAAATTTTGTTATTTTATATTATGAAATTGAAATTATATTAAAGTCTAGAATGAAGTAGTTAGGACTCTCATATAGAGCTCCCAAAAGTGTTGATATTTATTTTGAATAAGCAGTTTTGATTTATTAAATATAATATTTGGATGTGATTGTGTCAAAAATCATATGAACTTCAAACTACAAGGAAGAATGATTGGGCAGTTGTGGTTCCGACCTTGATGCTTTATTAAAGTTCCAATTGAACAGTAACATTCATACGACCTCGTTTCGACACATTCTTAATTTTTTACTTATTAGTTAACATGAGTTTTGCGTTGTTCGCATTTATACTTAGAGTTCTAGTTAAATGATATTAAAAAAACGTTGGTGAACAATATAACTGGTTTTATTGTTTATCCTTTCGGAAAATTTGTATTAATACCTCAGAGTTAAAATATATCATTAATAACTTTGACAAAACTGGTATATTTGGCTGCACTGTTTTTAGATATCAATCTTCACTTTAAGGACTGACAATTTTATCAACTGAGCTTTATGTTTCGAAAATGAATGGGATTCACTTGCCATTCGCTTGGCAGGACACTGAAGAACTTTCAAATACTTTCCCTAATATTATTAATTAAACTTTTTATATATCTTTAATTTGATATAAAATTTTCATGTTCATTTCTACAATCCACCTATTTTTTGTCTCCTATAAGTATATTAAGAGAAAAAATTATGTTATTGAATGAAACTCCAATCTTATTGATCTATCTAAAATCTGCCTAAATTTCTGCCTAAATAAAATAAAACACTCTGAAAATAATAAAAGTTCATTCGGATTTACCAAATATCAGGATTAGTTAAGGTTGTATTTGAGAGACTATTCAGTACTCCAGTAATAGAACAATTGTTCTCTTTTTTTAACATTTATAAAACTTATTTAATTACTTTATTTGATGAGAAAAATCTCAGTGAAAATAGGCGTGTTAAATACATTTCTACAAATTCCATAAATTTCAAATTATAATTATTATTTATTGGGAAATAACATCTTGATAATGTACAATGTTATCAACTTAAATGAAATATACAATTTATACAAGTATTTAAAAATATAGGGTTATACATTGAAGAATATATTTGTCTTTTTGAAATATTCCTCAAAAACTGCAAGCATAGTTGAAATTTGTAATATTTTGCTTTTAATACTTATTAATGTAAATTTTTTAGTGCTTTTGATTGTTGCTGATAAATATCTTATTGGGAATATTTCAATTTTTGTAAGGTTTTTTTTTTATTCTTTGTAATTCTTAAAATTTGTGTGAACTGAGAACTGCAAAATATTTATAATTATATGAAGTGATAAAATTAATCGTATAATGTCAAAATACCATAAAGTTAATACATACATATGAATTATATACAAAATAACATAAATTTTACTTTCTTTTAAGATTTTATCTTAATCAATGATATTCCCAGAATTTTACATAGCTTAAATATATTAAAATGATTACTTTAAAAGTAACTTTAAAACATTTTTATAAGATAAAAAATATAATTGAGCATTTCTGGGCATATATTATATCTCATAAGTATATTGAATTTGTATCAAATATTTCACAAGTTAATTAAGTAGGAAAGGTTTGAGAATTTCATTGAAGGACTATCGTTGAAAATATAAGAATGCTAGTCAAATTTCAAAATGAATTGCAATTGTAACAAACATCTATATTTTTTAAAAAATATGAATGTCCTCAAGTTACTTCATCAGAGCTATATTGGCGCATAGTCTTTTTACTGGAGTTTTTAGTGTCTGATATTTATTATTGTTGCATTTTGTGTAGAACGCTAGCATGCTGTGAGAGTATCAATTGATATTTTATCTATAAAACTATAGTTTCAAATTCTAATACATTCTATAGCATATTAAGGCTTATCTTGTATTACATTTATTTTTATTTCGACTGCATGAGTAAATTTATAATACATGATTAAAGGGTAAATTTTAAAATATGATTAAGATTTTAAAAGTTTATTAATTTGAAACATACAGATTTCTTTAAAAAAATATCATTTAGAAGCAAAAAAACTATTCATTATAAATTGCTGATCTTACTAAGCTGTGTTTAGCAATAAAAATTGATTAAATCTTTATAACCCGATCAAAAGACAAGAAATCCTAGTGATTGATTAAAACGCATTTAATTGATCTTTAACTCTACTTGTAGTTTGAAGATTCTAAATTTAAAATTGCAAAAAAAATGAAATTTAAAATTTATAACCTTCAAGATGTTGAACTACAAACAAGCTACTCATCAAGGCATTTTTATTTCATGAGAGTAATTTAATTACTCTTATGAAATTAAAAAAAAGTAATGAAAATTAATGCTGGCATTTAAGAAAATAGATAAACATTAACAATAGTCAATTTTTATAAATATTATCTGCATGTTTAGCAAACAAGAAAAGTAAAGCAAATTTGGTTCATTTATTTAAAATAAAAAGAAATTTGATGATAGAAAGCAATTATTATTATGAAGTTCACAGATTGAATCAAAATATTTATTTGCTCAGGAGATAGCCTTATAACTTCTGTAATGTGAAATCCATCAAATGATTCTCCCAAGATGTTATTTCAGATGTAATGGATTTAGAATATACTATTAATTTATTTTACAGTGCATAAAATCATTCTAGAAATTAATTTTATGTAACAACCCTGCTTATAAAATCATTCTTGATTATTTAAATTTATGATGAAATTTTAATTTTTTGCATAATAGACAGTTGACATTTGACAGTTATGTAATTCCTATACAAAATCGAAATATGGATCCCCATTTACATTGAATGCGGTTGTATACAATAGATTTTGTCCTCTGATGAATAAATTACATTTATCAGTTATAATTCATTTTGGCGAAAAAAAAAAAGAAAAGATACTAACAATAAATTTTTATGTAGAACAATGCTCTTAACGTGATGAATATTGTAACAGTTAATCAATCAAGTTTCCACAGCACTTATTTCTAATTAATAATTTAATACTTATATCTTATAATATATAATTTAAGGCTTATAGGGAGAGCCTTATTCTTACTTGAGATTATAACATGTTAGTTGAATTTTTTGAATAATCAAAAAAAAATTTCGCTATTATTTTCTTTCTAGTATTTGGATTGGGAACTTTAATATCCAGTGGCTTGGAAGTTGCTGCTGTATTTACGATGCCTAAAGGCTGTATGGATGAATTAAACATGATGCAGCCAGTTTTACGAGGCCTTTTTAGTTTTATTCAAATACACTTTCTGTTTATGAGTTCAAAGGTATATTATTTTTACCTAACTTGTTTAACAAATTTTTGTTTAAGTAATATTTTTTCTTAAAACTTTTAAATCTTAACATTAACATAAATATTTAAATCTTAAAAATTTTTAATGGAAATATATAATATATAATTAGATCTTATTTTTCAGTATTTATTAATAATATGTAAGCCTTCGACTTAAATTGCTGCGTGCATTTTCAAACAAACATCAGAAAGACTATACAAAAAAAAAAAAAAAAAAAAAAAAAAAAAAACATTTTTATATTTTATGAAAAGATTTTGAAATTTCATTGAAGGCAAGATGTAAAGACGTTTGGTACACGCTAAAAATATATTTTTATTTAAACAATACTAAAAATTTACTCTTCTTTTTAACTATTAAAGTTTGTTCATTTTAAAGAAAACTTTAAAGCAAGCTATATAAGTTAAATATCAGGAATATTTTTGTCTTTTTGCTAAACATTTTTGAGTAAGCATGGTTTAATTGTTCAAAATTGAATAAGATGTTATGGATTTATTTCCTTTTACTGTAATAATGTTGAGGAGGTATGAAGTTAAAATTGTCATGGAATGTAGATTTGATAATTTAATGAAAATTATATGAATATAATATATATATATATTTATCATTTTATAAATCATTTACATCAATTAAAATCTTATACATTATAAATGCTTTCCCCCAATAATTTAAAATACATAAAGTTGAACATCATGTGTTTTTAAAGCTTCATGTGTTTTCAAAATTCCAAAATGATAATGAAATCAATTTTTCTATGTCATCTTATAAATGCATGTTTGTTAAACTTACTAATTTGCGTTTTTTAACCAGAGATGAGCCTATACAATGGTGCAACTTACTCATGGAATTCCCTCCTGGACAGTAAACCAATATGTATTAGAGAAAACTTGAGAAATGGTGTAATCATTGAACAATATGTAAGGTGGTAGTTTGAAAGTTTCCAGAAGTGTTTGTTTTCAATTTTTGGATAGTTAATTTCATCAACATTTTAAAGCGAGAAAAAAATGGACAGGATTTTTCACAATGTATTAAGAAATTCAAAGAGTTAATATGTTTTTGATAAAAAACAGAAAAGAAGTACATAAATGTACAGAGAGTTAAATGTACACCTACCAAAGAACATCAAGATTGTTTGTTGAATATCTAAAACTGATAAAATTGGTTATTACAAGCAAAAATGACAAATTTTAGCTAATCTAAATAAATTTTACTGACGGGAGGAAAGGGGTGAATGCAATTTTATATTTTACCTAAATATATGATATTTTACGGAATATTTTATATGAAACGGATTATATTTCTCATTTTTAACTATGGTAATTAGCAGATTTATTGTATGTTCTTCATATAGTAATATGAAATGCTACTAAATGAAGAAAATGTCTTGTTGAAAGTCTATAAGAAACTGTCAAAATTGATTTCATTTCAACTCTCATAATGAAACTCTACTTTTATATTAGTAACTTCTAATTAAATTGAGTAATTTGTATTAAATTTATTACATGTTATTATACTTTTAATGAAGACAGGTATTTATGAAAAATGAGTTTCAGTATTTTTAGTTTGTTGTTCCTCATAATAAATTTAATAAGTAGTGACAGATGAAAAATAAAGATCAACAAGTTGTAATTTAGAATTCCACTCTTTCGAAAGTTCACAAAATATTATATTACACATATTCTACGCACAAACTACAGCAATTTTTATTTGACAAAGGAACTTAGACTTGAATAGGGATGAAATCTCATTACTTTCAATAGGTTAGGACATTATCAAACATAAATGCAGGAATTTTGGTGATTAAAAAATATTTTTCTTTTATCTATTCTTAGCTACTCGAACTTTAATATGCAAAATATTTTCAGTTTAAATTACATAATATTATCAACAATAATGAACTCAATATAACGTTAATTTTAAATCATTCTAATTTTATTTATAGGAAATGGTGAATTCTTTCCGTTGGGTCCAACATATTGCGCTAATGCACTTGGTGGCAACAAATTTAGCAGTTTGGATTAGAATAATGTTGTGGGAGAGTGCCAAAGATTGGCTGGATGCCATTCATTATAAGCACAATTCTAGTATCGATTGGAATGACGCCAAATTCAACGTCACAATTCATAGCATGGATTCTGACATAAAGCACATGAATGAAGCTAAGCACAAACTGCATCACAGAGTACATGGTAAGATATTGGATACTCTCATACAATCGAAATTTTCCTCACCTCACTATTGTAAGTAAACTGAAAGTTTTACTTAATTTGCAAAAACGTTTTCAACACTTATAATTCCTACACAGATTACTGAGGCAAAGAATTATTTCGTCTTAATTATTCTTAGATTGATTATAAGTTTTTTTTTTATTTTGATAAGTAATGCGGGAAAATATTTTGAATGAAAAAATTCAAATAAAATAGATATGGTATGTAAAAAAGCTACGCATAATATTAATTAATGTAAGATTACACACACACACACACACACACATGGGATTTTTCATGATGTAGTAGGAGACCATAGAAAAGAGAAACAACTAGACATAAACTGGCTCACAACAATCTGTCTTAATCCCTACGGAAGTATTTCGCTATGTTTTCTTTACAGTATTCCTAATTTTAAATGTGCTGTCGATATAGAATGTTGTACCTGAACTGAAATTTCGATCATACACATTAATGCTCGCACAAATTCATATCTTTTGATTTAGGAGGCTAAACCATTCCTCGGAATTGTGTAGAACGTTCTTCAAATTAAATGCGAATGATTTTGGAATTGTGATATGGCTCATTATCTTCGCGAAAAATTCAACATCATTTGTTCATATGAATTCCATGAATAGTTAGAAAGTGTTTCCAAATATCTGAACATGGCTATTATTTATTACTAATTCTCACCAGTCATTGCCATGTAAGAATGCTCACAGCGTTATGGAGCCACTAGTAGCTTGCATATTTTTAATGACAATTTGCATCCCTGAGTTCTTGGAGTTAAGTAATAGAAGATAATTGCCAGCTGGTAGAGTTGAAATCTGCACCAGTTTGTAGATTTCACAAAGCCGGAATTATATAACTAATCTGATTAATGAACGCCAATTCTTCTGAGTCCAATCAATGTTATTACATTCTTCGCGCTGCAGGCGAGCGCTGCAGTTGATGGTAGCTTCTTATTACAAACTCTCGAGTGAAACTTATTGTATTCTATCTATGCCAAAAATATATCTTTCTTTAAATATATCTTCAAACAATAGTACGATGAACAACTCTGAAGACAGTAATATCGTGTTTGTTTTTTGAAGATGAATCCTGTTTTACTTAAAGTATTATGGACATATAAGTATGTGGAAGCACAAAAAGAGAATCAAACTCGAATTCTCTTCGTAATATTAGTTCAGCATCTAGAGTAATAGTGAAAACTATATTGATAATTTGTTTCAGTCACTTTTTGTTCGTACATGTGATAAAATAAAAAAGTTGTTGATTTATTTTTGGTGTTTGCATTGCATTGCATTTGAACCCTGTGAGGCGCTATATCTCATAAAATAATACTTGAGTATAAGATATATGGACAAGAGTAGTTGAGAAATATTAAACTACTAACAGTCATTTTACAATTGTTGTTTGTCCACAGAGCTCAAACAGCGTCGAATAAACAGTACTCATATCTATCATCCAAACTTAATTCACTATGATATTCGATGGATTTCAATCATCGGTATTTCCACTGGAATTCTGTTAGTTGAATTCTGAATGTTGTCTTACCCAAATCCCATATACAATTTTAACCATACATACTACCCTTCACATTATATAAGTACAACAAATAAGATATTGTTTACTTATTCTGGCGCGGTAATTTTAATGAACAACATTAAACCGATTTGAACAGAAAAGATAATTATTTTCGTCTTTGAAAAAGGGACACTTGACTCTAAGCAATTTTTAAAAAAGAGTAATATGTTGCTTAAAAGTTTCGAAAGAGTAATGACAGTTATTTAAATATGCATTAAAAAAACTAACAAAGGAAAATTATCTCTTCATAAATTAAATATAATACTGAAATTCAATCAAATATAACAATTTTATAAGACTAACTAGATAATTTGAGTTAATAAATAAAGATTATGATCATAAATTAAGGAAAAATCACAAAAATGAAGATAATGCAAAATGT
Source organism: Latrodectus geometricus (assembly GCA_026290005.1). NCBI lineage: Eukaryota > Metazoa > Arthropoda > Arachnida > Araneae > Theridiidae > Latrodectus > Latrodectus geometricus. The sequence goes on from JAPDSC010141057.1 coordinate 743,611, forward strand.
CATGAGTGGAATTTAATGAAACTTATACACAATAGGAAGGTACAAAAAAGCATAAAAAGAAATCACTAGAGAATTATGGTGTTATTAAAATTAGCGTAGAATGAAAAAAATGGAAGGTATAAGTTTGATATAGACAAAATGCCTTTAATATGGGGTATGATCCTCCCGAGAAGCAATACAGCACATACAGCGATGGCTGATGCTCTCAGTTAAGCAGTCTATTAATAGTGTGGGAAGTGAGAGCCATTTCTTTTCGAAAGCAGTTGAAAGCATGGCTAGGGTCCTAGGAAGGAGAGTGAGAACATCTACTCTTTGTCCTAGAGCGTCCCAAACATGCTCGAATGGGTTAAGATCCGGTGATCATGCTTGCCACAATCATGCGTTCAATTGTTTCTTGCTAAAGATAAGCATCCACGATGTGTGACTTGTATGGTCTCGCATTATCATCCAGTAACATGAATGCATTACCTATTGCTCCGTCATAAGGGTACACAACAACAGAGATGACATCCAGGATGTCATCTCTGTTGTTGTGAACATTAGCATTTTCGTGGGAGGTTTGTGGGTGCACCCAATGAGATACTACCCAAAACACAAACGCTGCCTAATCTGTATGCATATTTTTCACGGATATTTGACAGATGAAAACGACTTCCACGTTCTCTCCGAATGAAAATGCAAATACTAAATCCGGACTCATCCGTAAAGAGAACAGCCATCCATTGATCATATGTTCTGTAGACATGTTGACATGCCCATTGAAAACGTTCCTGCCTACGGCGTGACGTGAGAGGGACTCAAATGACTGGTCGCCTCGCATAAAGCCTTTGACACACGTACGTGAAGCCTTTGACCCACGGTTGATTTGGAGACCATCTCTCTGGTGCTTGCAGCGAGGGAGTATATAAGTTCAGACGGACTTGCGGTTCTATTCCTTCGCGCGTGCGCATAATAACGAATATCGGTCATTGGCACTCGTGGTAGCGCATTGCTGTCGTTGGCAGAACCTCCTGGATTCTGAATCCGTGGATAGAAATTGTTGTCAAAGTCTTATGAATCACAGATGAACTCACAACCAACCATATAGCCACTTCAATCTGGCTTTGTTCTGCCTCTAGTTTCTGAACAGCTTGCCATCGAAATTGTTCGGTCAAATGATGCATGGAACTATTTTTACAATTTAGCTATATCAGATTTCTAATCTCAGACACGCAGCGACATTTACCGACTTGCTCTGAGACATCTATTTTTATGCTCCTCATAAATGACGTATTCTGACAGCAGCGCCGCTTTTTTGCATAATGTCATATTATTCACCTCCTTTTACTTACCATCAGATTCTAGCATCATTGAAATTGGTTTATTTTTGTGAGAGTTATGGCTATTTTTGCGATTTTTCCTTAATTTTTGGTTACCAGTATGTATATATTGGTAAGCAGTGTGTTTAAAAAATATTTTCTCAGAACCAGTAAAACTACTTCCTCCTGCCATAGGAAATTACAACTTCTGTAAAATGACATGATTCTATTCTCCAATTTTTAAACTAAAAAAGTAAGATGAGCATAATTGTTGAATATCAAGATTAAGTTTCTTCATGGTTTAAGTATAGAATAATACCTTACAGAAATACAATTGCTGCTGTGTCTAATCATTTATTTGATTATTTATTAAATCATTTGAAATTCTCAGTAGAACTTTGTGAATATAGTTTGTATAATGAACTTGCTTTACATGTGTTCATATTCAAATTTTTTCTCAAATTTTAATTATAAAATATTTGATACTCTTTCAGTTGCTTTCTCTCGACAATGTCTTTGGAATTCTCATTTTGAAAGTAACGAGACAGAAGGGCTAATGAAATATCATATTTGCATGCAAAATTCAACTATTGGAGAAATATGGGAAAAAGCAATGCCATATCTATATCCTTTCATTGTTCAATACTGCCTAGTTGCCACAGCAATCATTTATACAACATGGTCAAACATACATTTACAACGAATAAAAGTACCAAGGTTTCAGGCAGTATCTGTTTACGGAAGAGCTACCTCAGAACCACGTTCAGATGACGTCAACTGTGGAGGCTCAACAAGAGGCTTGTTCTTAGGTTTTCTCGTCCTTGTAGTAGGAATTATAGCAATTATTTTGTTTTTCGTGTTGGCTCAGGACAAGAGTTTTAACGTTCATTTCATGATTGGAGCTTTAGAGTGTGGAGTTTTTGCTTTGTCCATATTAGTGACTATCATTGGTATAGTACAGATACGAAAAATGAAGAGTAAAACTTCAAGGCAACAAAAGTTATCAGAGTTACTCCAAAGGATTGGAATGCTGGCAGTATATATCTATGGTATTAGTAATATGATCGTTGGAGGTGTATCAATAGGACATTTGGAACATTTTATTCTTTTTCTGGATGGAATGTTAATGGTCGTTCAAGCATGCTTACAATCATTATTCATTCATCAAGTTTCAAAGAAGAGGCTCAGTCCACTCAATATCGATGAAAAACCTGGTCGACAAGTGGTAATATTTCTAGTGTTCATCAATATCGTCCTTTGGATACTCGAAACATTCACAACACAACGACAATTAAGAAGTCAGCTGCAGTTAAGATTTTATGGAGAAGTCGCTTGGCCTGTTATGACTCGCATCATTATACCATTTGTTATATTTTACAGATTTCATTCTGCTGTTGCTCTAATGGAAGCTTGGAGAAAATCATATAGAGTGAAACAGAACTGATGTCATAACATGCACAAGGTGATGCTTATATATTTACCATCACTATATGTATTTTAACATAGTTTAACGTAATGTTATAATGCTTTTGTAATTACTGAAAATTTTCAATGTTTTGCTCATTTTTCCACTGAATGTATCAAATGAATCTGTGTACATAAGCTTAACATTAAAATATTTTCAATATATGTGTTTTAATTTTTTATACAACATTATTTACCATGTTTTCTAAATTTTAGAATGACAATCATCTAAATTTAAAATATTCCCTCTCACTATTTTTTTTTATTTTATGAATGAAATTTAGTTGAATTAACTAAATTAGGAAAAGCTTAAATAAATTAATATAAATTGTAAAAAGCTTGAAAGTTTCTTGATAAGCAATTTTTCACAATCGAAATTTTATAATTTCCTAATTATTCGGATATTTAGAACAAAATTTTATCTCATGAATGAAATTTAAAATATTTAAATATCTAAAGAATATACATTATTCTTTTTTTGGAATTCTTCTTTTTATTTTATTGCATGTGAATATTATAATTTTGTTCTTTGTACTACCCAAAAGTTACTTACTATTTTTTAATTATTTGATAAATTTAGCATAATAAGTAAATAACTTAAACTGTTATATTTTGAATTAAAAGCTATACTCCAATAACATTCGAATTAATAGAGTTGCTTTGAGTTCAAGTTAAGTTTAAATTTACAATATAATCATGTTTATTAAATATCAAATATAAATAAAAAGTATGTTTTTTTAAAAAAAAATTATAAATAATTACAGTCATGAGAAAAAAAAAACAAATTATTCTGTTTGTATAGTTTAAAACGGAATTAATCATTATAAAGTCAAATATTTGTTAAAATACTATTATAAGATATTCTTCTTATTTGCATTTATCCTACATAAAAAGCACTGTTTCCAAACTAAATAGGCAATTTTTCTTCACTCCGGCTAAAAAATTACTTGTAAGACTTTTAAGCAAAATACTTCAAGGCAATTATTAAATAAGTCATTTCAATTAATATTCTATAGTAGACTTTACATATTTTCAAACGTAAAATAAGGATATTTTGTTAACCCAATTCAAATGATTAGTGAATACTTCCTTTAATTAAGTTCATTTTAAAATATTCATTTTTCCAAAAAAAGTCCAATTTTTTTCATTTGATAAAACAAGATTTACTTTTAAATTGCAACAACAACAAATATAAATTTTTATTTTTATCATAGAATGAATAAAGATATATAATAGAATACAATTAATATACTTTTAAATTATGATGCTTTTTTTTCCAATGATAAGCATCTGTTAGCTTCAAAATAAATTATCACGTTTTAATGTGTCGTATTCATTTAATGTGTCGTATGGAATTCACATATTTAGCAATAAAAAAAATGTGTAATGACAATATAAATAAAATAATTTTAAATATGTTTCTGCTAACAAATTACAATGGAAAAATGCTCTTTTAAACTTCCACAATTTATGTTTACAAAGTGTAAAGTTGCAGAGTAGAAAATTTAGTTGTTAAAATCTATTCACTATGTGTGATATCAAGTTTATAAATACTAGTTGCCATCACATAGTAGCTAGATTAACAGCTAAAGGTTGTTGGGTTAGGTTTTATGGCGCAAGATCCAAAATTGGACAAGCTGCGCCATAACAGCTAAAGGATATGGTATGTGAGATCTATCATCAGCTATAGCCAGGTGTTGTTAAGGGAAACATATAGAAGATAACAACCATTTTGTAATTTAGAAACGAATGCAGGCTGATAATATTGGGTTGTCCGGAAAGTTTGTGTCGATTTTCGGTAGGTAGCGCGATAGACCTGACTGAATATATCACAATTATAGAAAACAAATGACATGTGTACATATTCTGAAAGAGATAGCTTCAGCCATATTTGAAAAAAAGTTTGATTACGATTCGTTAATTTTTTTTATCAGTTTTGTACTCCTTAGAATATGGTGGCAAATAAAGTGCATTATAAGCATTTAATGCTTTTCTTTTTCCGAAAGGGCAAAAATCCCACACAAGCGGCAAATAAGGTATGCGCTGTTTATGGCGAGGATGCTGGATGAAAGATTTCCCTTAATTGGAAAAATTTTAACTCTTTGATTGAGATCAAAACTCATTTGGACAATTTTTTTTACCGAGAAATCTGATAGGTTCAGGAAGGACGGAATTCTTAAGCCACACGAAAGATGGAGAAAGGTTGTGGAGCTGAATGATACCTATATAATTTAATAAATGTATATCAATATTTAAATGAGTTGCTTTTTAATTGTCCTAAAATATCGGCACGAACTTTCCGGACAACCCAATAGAAATTGACACCCAGTCTATATCAGAAGTTTTAGTGGATTTCGTTATGTTTTAGTTCTCTCTCAACTCTTAAAATGCAACATTAACAAATTGTGTAATTACGAATTGTGTCCTCATTTGTAATATTTGTGGCAATAACAGAATCAGTAAAGAATTGATTAAATGCATTAATGTGAAATTAGAAAAATATTTACTATCCAATTTATTATGAAAGATTTTAACACATAAAAAAATGAAAATTTTAACAGATATCATTTAATTCTTTAATTTAGAAAAAGATTCTATGAATGATTCAATGAATAATGCATATAAAATGTAAACATTCTTTTCACAAGGGGCTTCTGAACATGAAATCTGGACTACTTATTGAGAGGCAACAATTTACATTATTCACATGAAATAGGAAGTAAGCCAAAAATAATTCAGCTTATAAAATAAAATTAAAAGGGCAACTCAAAACCCTCCAAAAACAAGGTTTCCCTTCTTTTATTTTTTCATATAAATCAAAAATAAAAAATGAAAATAACTTTCAGTACGAAAAATATTTTTTCTCCCATTCAGGTTATATGAGATATCGAAGCACTGTGGAATGATTTGAACCTAATAACGCGTGGATAATATAGCATTGAATGTAGTGCAGTGCCCTGGCGATGAGGAGAGGGCAAGAGGGGCTATCATGCCCAGGGCTCAGATAAGAAAGGGGAGCCAAATCATTTCAAATTTTCCGGAAAATTTCAATCTCAATTTGATCATACTATCAATTTTATTCAAAGAAATATGTTTTGCCTTTTATAATTCTTATGTCATGTCCAGAAAAAAATGCCTGGAAAAGTCAGACAGGTTGCTGATGAAAAATGACGAGAGAAGAGCTGATGGAGCTTGATATAAACGAAACTCCTTAACCATAAGTGAAACATGGTTAAGGAGTTTCATTTATGGTTCTTTATTAATAATAATTTTGCATAGCTTAGTTCCTTTTTAAAATTGTGTTCTTTTAACCATGCTTTCGATATTTGTCGTTTTTTAATCAGTTTTATTGTCGTTTCCCATTTTTTTAATCCTTTGCTTTTTAAGTTTTGTACTTTGCTCAAGATTTGTGATACTGTTGTTGTGTAATGTGTAAATAACGAAACTACCCTAGTTTTTTCATATAGAATTTCTGGAATTTTAGATTAGTCAATTCTATTTTTATGCACATAGGAGTGGTTTTTATTTTAATATAAAGTTATTTATCAAATTATTTGTGTCAATGTTATATATCAATTTTTGGATCTATTAACTCAGGGAGATTACAAAAGAGTAAGCGCATGGCATTATTAATTTTGTAAATACATCAAGAATCACAGTTCCCTTTATGAGTCCTAATTGTTATACAGATTGTCAAAGTCAAGTTTTATGCTAATGAAAGTGGTAATAATAATGTTAACAAAGCAAATAAATTTGTTGTACAAAAAAGTTCAATGATATCGTCTGTACTCCTCTGGATGTGATAATTATTCAAAAATTCAAAACGTCAAAATTATTTTTCGTAATTTTAGTATTTTGAAATATTATTTGACGTGCTATTTAGTTTCTCATAAGAGTTATTTTATTTCACAATTTCATTAATATTTTTGATTTCCTTTTAGAATAGAAAATGTGGAAATTTAATCTTATTTTGTCTACAATAACATAATAAAAAATTATTCCCAAAAAAGAAAATTTCATGAAATTGAAATATTATTAACGAAATCTTGTAAGAATGTAAATGTGCTAATAGCATCAGAGAAAAATCAGATTTGACTTAAATTATCAAGAAGCGATATAGAAAGATCAGTTTCAGTTGTTATTGAGACTCTACGAAATTACTATTCATCGTCTCGAAATAAAAATAAAAAAATCTTGTAATTTTTATCTCAAGTTTTATAGTAGCTTTTTAGTCTACTGTCGCATAATATTCGTTAGAAAATTCTTACTGAAAATGTGTTTCCTATTATTAATTGTCCCCTTTGTCCAAAATAACGTGTCTTGCAGCAGACTGACTTTCAATGATAGGGCGAAAATTTTTCTCGAAAATATGTTGCAGTATACAGTGTCAACACCCCCTGGGGAATTGTCTTTCTCGTATCGAAATAGTGGGGATCGAGAATTAATTACCTCCAAATTCTAGGATAACTCATGAATTTTTTTCACATCGTTAGTAAATCATTTCTTCCCAAACATTGCTTCTTAGGAAACGAAAATTTAAACTTTTGAAAATCTGGGGTTTCGACATTAAAAATATTGTTGCAGTAAGTTAATTTCTGTCTTCTGTGTATTTCTTGCATTCTTTTGATTTAAGTATTTAATACATTTTTTGCCAGTATAAATATTTACTAATATGCTTGCTGAGTTTTGAAAATTAAATATCAAATTATTCATTACTTAACTATTTATATAAAATTAATTTATTTAATGTTTAAATGTTTTTATGCAAGGAAATAATTTTTATTCGACTTGTAATTTTTTGTGGCTTTACATTAGCACCTTATATTGAAAAATTCTTTTTACAAATGGTAAAAGTTAAAAATCTATAAATTATTTTTTCTGTTTTTAAATGATTTTTTTTTTGTCTTTTTTGTATGCTCCTAGTATACAAAATAAATTTTAATTAATTATTTCGATTTATATAAAAAATATATTTTTTAACTTAAGAATTCCCTCAAAAAATTATTAAGAAATAGGGCATATTTCGTATTAGGTATTGAAAAATTTAAAAAATTAGGATTGTCTTTAAATGATATAAATTCATTGAAAGAAAAAAAAATTATGCCATCACATGAACACTTCCAAAACAATTCATAGAAACAAATTTTGATTTTAATAAAAACTAGCTCCTATTTTAATAATAAAATATATTTCAATATCTTAAGAAAATAATTTTATTTTATTAAATATATTAAAAATAAGAAAATTTACACTACTAAGATTACGGATTGAGAAAATTTCTCTAAATAAAATTATGCGATATAAAAGTTAAAAATTATTTTTTTATCTCCCTACCTGTAATTTCTGATAATAATGTGAATCAATGAAAAATTTGAAAAAAGAACACAGAGTGAATCAATTTTTATAAAAAATTACCTTTAATAATATAATATATTTATATATTTTTGGCTGAAAATTTCTGATTTTATGAAATATATATAATTAGATTATTTGAATTTACGTATATTTGGAAAGAAATTTAAAATTATTGTCTGTATTAGTGTTTAGTTGCTTATCTGCGTTTTGCATTGATAATGGTATGGGCTAATTTAGTTAGATGAAAATCAGATGAAGACTTGTTAACAATGATCATATAATTTTGAAATCAGAAAATTTAGTTTTATGGTACAAAAATGAAATATTCATAAATTATCCATATTACGTGTTTGATTTATATTTTTTACGAAAAAAAAAAATAATTTGGTTTACGTTAATGGTCTGAACGATATAATTTAAGAAGCTATTGCCCCTTGCCCCAAGAACCCAAGCCCCTTGGAAGAGGCAATTAGCTTCACAGCAAAGCAAAGTTTATAATTCAACTCCCAGATTTGATAGATTGGTTAAATCAGAGTTTGGGAACTCGGTAGCTGACGGTCACGGCTCATTTAACTAATGTGAGCGTTTGTTTACTCGAAAAGGGTGAGAAACATGCTTCACGGGAATGTATAATTATAAATGGTTTTAACTGTATTATACTTTTGTATTTTTATTCACATTTCAATTTTCGTTTTTTAAAACATTTTAAATGATTGCAGTTTTAAGATTGTAGTGTATTTTGCTTTTATCGTACTTATTTCGATGAAAGTATGTTTTAAAATATTTCTTATTAAATATTATATATATATAACTGATGAAATATCAAATTCAACTATAGCATTTTAATTTTTCTAAGGAAAATAAATTTTAGAGACTGTTTCTTCCTCAGGTTTTCCATGTTTATGAATATTATTGAAAACATACCATTGCCATTTTAAAAATTAATTTTATAAAATCATTATCAACTTTGTATCATATCAACTTTATGTGCCCTTTAAAAGTATGCAAGTAATCATGAATGTTGGAAACACAATCCATCTCCTCCCATGTCTTTTTAATCCCGAAGTTTTATTTTGTTGAAAATATTCTTTGCTGAAAATTGCTAATTAAAACACTACTTCTTAAACTAATTGTCGTTTTTAAAAGAAATTAAAATTGATATATGGCTGTGATGTGGAAATTTCATTTAAGAGTAAGATTTACATGTCAATAATGGAAAATCTAAATTTTTCAAATAATTGTCTACTTTTTATGTCTTAATATTCATTTTACAAATAAAAGTCTTATGCATGTAATTTAAGCAATATACATTGAACAGGTATTTTTATAAAATTCCTATTTTTTAATAATTTTTGAGTAAAATATAACAAGTTTGAATATTAGTTCCAATTTTACTGAGATAATCAGTTGGTGATAAACATGATTTAAAATAGTTTTTATATTCTGATCAGTTATTAATTATACAATATCACAAACGTGTAATGGAGGGTTTAATCTGGAGTATTATTTTGCAATTCTATCTAATGGCAGTTTTGATAATATTTTATTGCATTGAGATAGGATGTAATTATAAACTAGGAACTTTTACTGAATAATTTTTTTATGCTTGTTAAATCAGCCTCTGGTGGTCCTCAAGGGAACTAAATAATTAAAATATTTAGTATTTAGCTGAAAAATATTCTAAGTAAATAAATA
>JAPDSC010141062.1:0-19037 GCA_026290005.1 Latrodectus geometricus
TAAAAAACCTAAATTATTTATGAATCACATTTTGAGAACGAAAAAAAAAGCCTGTGATATTTATTTTTTTTTATTATACATTGCATAGAAATGAAAATAACTTTTACATAACCTAATGTGTACAACATATCCTTATGAATCTTGATCGTACGCCGTGAAAACGCTTCATAAATAAAGATTTAAATACAATTTAAAATGAGACTAGCAATAATGTAAAATAATATATAGATTTAAGCTTTATGTATCAAAAGTAATATATTGCAACATAATAAACTAAAAAAATCAAAATATATAAAAAGTTACATACAATCATATATAAAAAAATTTGCACTTAGAAACAAAATTGACCAAAATGCAGGTGTTATACAGGATATAAAGAAGAGGTAAATTTTTAGATTTCAAAGAAATATCAATATATGTGTTTTAAGACATTAATTCTTTTAAAAATAAACTTTATGTTCCACCAAGATTCCATATTTAATATTTACAAATATAAATTGAGAGCAAATTACTCAAAATGATAGTCCTATTCTATCTTTCATTATAGAAATAGAAATTTAGGGTTTGCTTTTTAGCAAATATCTTTTGGAAGTTAACATTTATTTCAGTGATAGACCATTTTTTTATAAAAATAATCTATCTTGTACCACAACAGATCTCAGACAATTTCTAATTACTTTAGGTTTGAAAAGGGTTAATTACTTTAGGTTTGAATAAGACAGACTCAGTAATGTAACAGAAAAGAAAGTTTAGTCATCGACAAGGATATTTTTGGAGGTTTCAATTAAGATTCATTTTCAAAAAAAGTTTGTACAAGCAATGTTACGCTTGAGTACTATAAAATTTAAACAGCTCTACTTTTTATCTCATGATTTTTTGAATATTTGTTTGAGTAAATGGAGATATTCTAAACGAGTTTATTTACTTAAATAAAAAATAAATGAATCAGAAAATAGATCTGATGATAAATCAATTATTTCATAAAATTACGATATCACGAATCACGAATATTAAAAAGTACTAATTACTTATTTCTGGAAAGCTGAACTTCATTTTCGTTAAAATTTCTATTTGTTTATCATATTAATGCTTCTTAATTTTTAAAAATTTAATTTCTAAATAGCTTTTTAATGATTTATTATCCGTGTGTATTACATACATATGGATAATAAATAATTAGAAAGCTATTTTAATAATATTTAATAATAAATAATTAGAAAGCTATTTTAATTTATCTCTATGTATTACATAGAGATACATAATCTCTATGTATTACATAGAGAATACATAATCTCTAATTAAATACATAAGAGATACATAATCTCTATATATTACATAGAGAAAATTTTAATGTATTACATTAAAATTTTTATAGGATGGAAATTTTAAAAAAGTTTTCTGAAATGGCTGAAAAATGAAACTCTCATTCTGAAGAATGCTATCACAGATTAAAATGTAGTATAATACCATGTATAGTATTTGTTATCCATACAAAACTGGTAACATTAATTATTTATCCTAGTTTCATCATTAGGCGTAGACAATGGCTAAGTTGGTGAGAACCTAGGGTTATAAGTAGACTTTAAAACATTTGAAAATCCCACACCGAATTACTGGAAAATATTAGTTTGCTTCCCTCAATATATTATTTTCAAATTATACAAGAATAAATAATATATATTTATTCAAATCATTGTTTCTGATTAAATTCCTTATAAATGGACAAATTTTTAAGTCTTTAGATAGAAGTTTTTATGAAGGAAATATACTTCTATTTCCTTAATATCTTTTTTTAATGTGAGAAATTTGTAAATAATACAAGTATTTTTGAAAAACTTGTCAATTGTTATTTGTAAAATGTAATTCAAAAGACTCATTGAAATGTCATCTTTTATTCTGAAAAAGAATGGAATATATATTTCTGCTATTATTATATCTCTAAATAGTAATAAGCAATTCATTGTTAGTAACATGATATAGAATAAATATAAATTACTGAGTTCAATTTACTTGTTTTTGATAATGGCATTTTGATGCATCTTTTTAGTGATTAATAAATGTTGCTATCATTCTCAGTAACATAATACATATTTGTGTGCTTTAGTTATAAAACTTATAATTTATGGTGTGTTATACATAAAATATATATTTTAAAGAAACTTATTGGGAAAGTGTACGTTAGGTAAATTACGTAATATATAAATATTGCAATTTTTGATTTCGATAATATTTTAAAGCATCCATACATTTTAAAATGTAAGATGTTTCCTGAAACACACATTACTTTAATCTTACGATTTTTTAAATTTTCTTATCAAGAAATGAAAGAAAACTACAAAATTTTATGTTGATTTAATATTTTGAAACAATTCACTCAAACAGATATCCATAAATATTAAACTCCTGTGAAATTTTATTTTCTGTTCATATGAATGTGACTTTATTATCTATGTACAACTAATACTTATCTTGCATGTCTCCAACAAAATGAAGATATTAGTTTAAAATTCAATAATGAATAGTCATTGCTTAAAAGCAGTTTTATGAGAGAAATAGGAAATGTTCAGAAATTTGGAAATAAACTTACATAGTGCATCTAAGTAATCTAGTAAATGCGTAATGCACCTAAACATTCTATCTAAATAAACGTTATTTTTTTTTTTAAATTTTTCTATCAAAATAGAAATGCAAAGGCATTAGGTATATAAATAGCTAATATAATTTTTTTAAACGAAATTGATATCTTTAAGCAAATTTATATATTTGTTTTTAATATTTTGCAGTTAAAATTAAAATTTTTAAAGTAATGTTAATATAAACTTAGATTTATAGAATAAGAAAAATGTAAACTCCTGAATATTTTATCACGTTAATATGTTTGGATTATATAGATCAAATTTTTGACATTGATATTATAAGCTTTTTTCTTATTTGAATATCTTAATATTACCAAAATGTTCTTCAAATAACTTTCTTTTATAATATTTAGAAAATTTAGCATATGTTAATCAGTAAAATTTACAAATATTAAATAAAAGTAAAATTTACAAATATTTGTCGTTGAAATGCTTATGGAAAGAATACAACATAAAATAATCTTTAAATAATTCATTACATAATAATTCCTTAACATAAAGTAATTTTTACAATTAATATTTGAAAAAATGTTACAAATATTCTCATTATTATTTGTAAAATGTTTAGGAAAACACACCCGACATATTTGTAAAAATTTATTATAAACAAGAATGTTTCCTAATATTCATTTTTATAAGAAAAACATGCATTTGTATTAAATTTGAAATTTCTTATTATCTTCAATCATTAAAGATTTAAAAAGGGTAGCAAAATATTTTACTTACGGACACAAATTTATGAAACATTTTTTAAGTAAAAACTCGTTAGATTTGAACAGTTAAGCTTAGATATATTCTTAGTTTTAGAAATTATTTTTAATGCTTAAATTATTTGAAATTCACATATTTAAGAGAAATTAACAATTGAGACGCAAAATAACTTCAACATTCAAATGCTCCCAATTTCTAAAATTTAACTGCATTTTCAATAGGATTTATCATTTTCCATCTTGTGGAAAATTTAAAGGCAAATATTATGGTATTAATACAGTTTATATAGATATTAATGTTATGAAAATATTTGCAAAACTCATACCAAATTATAAAAATTAATCATTTTTAAAGACGTATAATATAAACTACTGAAACTTATTTAGCAATTGTTTTTACTTTATAAACTTACATCAATTAAGCTCAAGTATTTCATTAAAACTCTGAAAATGTTAGTTTATATCGGAAAATAAAATTCTTAAAATGTATTATATTTACCTTATATTTTAATTAATGATCTCTTTGTTAATAAATTATAAATGAGGTAACATTATGAATAGTCCAACAGACTTCAAACAGTTAGTTATTTTAAAGCAAAGTTAGATATAACTCTTTCTAAATAATTCAGAAACTAATTATCAAGAAGAACGTATTCGTAAGAATGAAATAAGCTTCTCTGAAAATGGTCTACCTCATGTACATTTGCTGTCATCATATAATTGTGAGAGATTGACCAAATAAACTGAGGAAGCGAAATCCACGCAATTCATTTATTATGAAATCTGTTTGTATAATATACATATAATTCAAACACATTAGTTTGTTATATATGTAACTGGAACAATGTTCTATGATATTAGTTCACTGTTCATATTCTATGTAATAACAGGTACAATGTTTTATTAAATACATAAGGCTATATTAATAACTAGCTGTACCCGCCCGGCATTGCCCGTGCATTTAGAAAATGCAGATAAGTGAATAGCGCAGGAATAGTAGTGTAGGACATGTAGACTGTCTCTCTCTCTCTTCCCCCCCACACACACACAACATTCCCCGTCGATAAAAAGGAACAATATATCCTAAATATTTTAAACGGAAAATTTTCCAAAAGATGGTCGCCAGAATTGTTTCTCAAAAGGAGCTGGTACAATCCCGGAATCAGCTATCGGCGAGCAGCGAACTCGAGAAGAAGTTTTATAAATAATTTTTTAAAAATTTTTCTAATTCAAAAATCGAAAATCGGGCTTCGAGGTCTGGTGGCCAGCCCCTTTGGGCTTCCGTGTAAAAAATTCCAGGTCCCTGCGTGCGATAGATTTGGCTGGAGAGCTCGGTCAGACAAATGGACAGAAACATTACACTTGCTTTTATTATTATAGATAAATTAAAATTAGATGTAAGTTTGATTTCCTAACGATTTCTTATTAAAAAGTTTAAGTGTATCTAATAAATTCTTCAAAGTTTTTATTTGCTTTCAAGAATTTGAGAAAACTTGAATGATAAATAAACTGCTATTCGTTTGTGCTAAAATGAATAATAATTAGAATTTCCTGAAGAATGTATTGAGTCAATAATATAGTATGAAAATGGGTACTTCTTCATTTCACCGGTGCAAGTTATAAAGTCGCCAAATGGCATTACTATGCGTAACAAAAAATCACAAAATTTCTGCTTTTTCCATCATTAACTTTCTGTTTTTTCCAAACATTTTAAATAAAAAAAAAACATTTTTACAATATAAAATTTTCAATTAACATTAAATGAATTAAATTAATGGTATAATCCTAGGAGACAGGATTCAATTTGTCACCAAAGGTCCCATACCTTTGGTGACAAACGGGAAAAAAAAGCGTCCAGGCAGAACGAAATGGCAAAATAAGAATTCTAGAAATCGTTACGTTTATCGTATCTAGTGTATCAAAGTAGGATTACCAAGAATGACAAAATTTATAACCAACTAAAATTATTCATGCCAAGGACGTAAAGCACATTTTAACCTAAGATTCAAAACACTGATGACAATTTTTCGACATAATGCAAATGAATATCTAGATCCGTTGTAGAAAAAGTCCTTAATAGGTGAAAATGCGCTTTAGGTCCCCTACTTGGCGCGTTTTCAAAATCGCCGATGCCATGGCGAAAATTCTACGGCTATTTCAAAGTGAAACTTAATTAGCGACCAATGAAAAGACTAAAACAAAAGGATAATTAATGAGCATGAGTGAAAAAGCGCATCAAATTCGCGAGTTGGTGAAGTAGGGGAACTAAAGTGCAATTTAACCAACAAAAGAATATGGAATTAATTTTATAATACACACATACACAATCAGCCAGTTTAACAATATAAAATTCCAAACACGAAAAACAAAAAGCATCATACTTATAACTCAAAAGGGATAAAAAGAAATTATTGGCTGTATCCCAGTGTACGGTACGCTATTTTTATACAATTAATATAATTATAGAATATACAATTAATATCATTATATAATATAAAATTATATTATTTTATACAAATAATATAATTTTATACATTATTATATACAATTAATTATAATTGTATATATGATTACCGTTGTATATATGCGTACCGTATAAGGAGCGTACCGTTCACTGGGAATTAACCGAAATTATTAAAGGCGGAAAAAATTATAAGGGTAAGTAAAGTCCAAATTTTAAAATGCAAAATTAAGATTTCATCTTGATTATTATAAGTTATTCTCTAAAACATAAATAATAACATTTTATCACTCACTCATAATTTTGGCTTCATTTTTTTTTTATTCTTCCATAAAAGCTGATCCTCTACTTTGTAGGTGGAGGTTTTTCTTCCCCAGGTTTCTTTTCTCCTGGTTTTCCTCCTTTATCATCAGGCTGTCCGGGTTTTTTCTCACCAGGTTTTTCTTCAGGCTTTTTAGGATCCATTTCTTCTCCCACGGGAATTAAATACTCAAATGAAAATATGTGATGAATTTTTTGCTTTAAGTAAACTATGCAGTAACGCAGCTTATCAAATCAAAATTAGAATGTGAAATTCTGCAAATTGTCTCACTTCACTCGCGTATCATATCCACGTAGCACCTTCTCACGTGGATGTTCAAACCAGCCTTTACAGTTTTAAATAACTGTAACAATTTTTACTTCTGGAAACGTCTAGAAATTTCTGTAAAGTTTGGAATAGAGGGCGCTAGTTTCTCAGTTAATAGGAAAATGGTTCCTATCATAACTTACCGCTGTTGTACTTCTTACATGTTTATATTATTGCAGACTAATACAATAATATTCCATGTTTCAAAATTGATGTCGGATTTAATATTGATAGCAATCAAAACATTAATTTATATTCAATGAAACTTACTACGTTATAGATCAACTTCGATTCAAATTAAAGTTATTTCATATTGTAAGTGCGAATGATGAAAACTTTCCGAATTTCAGTAAAAGAAATCATTATAATCATAGAGGTTGCCTTTGACTAAATTTTTAGTCAAAAAGGGAATAGTTATCCGAATTCAGCGACATTAAATGAATGAAACTTTTATTTCTTTTTTTCCAGTTAATAACAATCATGTAAAAATAGGGGAAATGGCGGCATTTTTAAACAACCAAGCTAACAACATTCAAATTAGGAATATACTTTATGGTGCCTCTTTGATTCTCGCAAAGTTGTAATCGCGATTGATCGCCAAGCCGGGCAAACCCCAATCATATTCCGATAGCAACAGGGGAATTCATTGTCTGTGCCAACAAAAAATCGCCAATAAAAACGATAGCCAAACAAAAAATCGCCATGTTTGCCAAGGGGCCACCTTAAAGTATAGTTTTACCATAATTTGACATTGGTAACGAACAAATTTCAAATGGACAGACAGACAGACACATTACACTTGCTTTTAATATCTATCTATAACCCCGGAATCAGCTATCGGCGAGCAGCGATCTCGAGAAGAAGTTTTATAAATAATTTTTTTAAAATTTTTCTAATTCAAAAATCGAAAATCGGGCTTCGAGGTCTAGTGGCCAGCCCCCTTGTGCTTCCGTGTAAAAAATTCCAGGTCCCTGCGTGCGATAGATTTGGCTGGAGAGCTCGGTCAGACGGACAGACACATTACACTTGCTTTTATTAATATAGATAGTAATCTTTGTGGAAATTGTAAGAATTTCCAATCCAAGTAAAAAGTAGAAATCAATTACAAGTGAAAAATATTAATAATCGGTTTGGATGAATTTGAATAAGTGAAAATCATTTCCTAGTTAATTTAACTTAACTTATTTAAGTCAAGCCAGAAATGAATCAGACATTCAAATTACAAAAATAATTATTAAATTTTAATTAGTTATAGAGTTCAGACATTTAATAAGTACATAATAAATGCAAAATGTATTGTATGCTGAAAAATACATTTTAATATTTCATACTGTATGAATGAGGTTAAATATATTTTTAATTTAAACCATTATTTTTCAGAAAAAAACTTAATATTACATTCCGTTTAGGGAATTCTGCATAGTTAATTTATTGCCGAATAAATGTATTTTTTAATTAATAGTGTATTTAAAGTTATGCACAAATGTGCTTAATTATATTATGATCTGGGATTTTTTTTGAGTAAATTACTTATTTATATTTGGCTTATTTATTTTGAATGATTATTAATAAATCATGTTAGAGATAATATTTCTCTTTCTGCCCACTCAAGATTATCTTTGTAACTAGAAAAGAAAGAATTTAAAATTTAAGTGTTAGCTTTTCTTACAATTAAGTATTTAAATGTTTTTTAACATTAAATTTCTCCTTTAAAATATTTTGCATTTAATATACTATGCAAATTATTACATGGAATTAAATTACATGTTATAAAATTTTCTATTTCAAACATAAAAATGAAAATCAAAATATAATATATTTTTCTTTTACAGTTAAAAATATACTTTAAAAAAGTTTATATGAAAAATTATTAAAAAAAATATTTATATAACTAAGACAAATTTTAAAAATTAAGTCAAATTTGAATAATTACGTAGTTAATAATTTATATTTTATGAGTTTTAATTGTATCTTTTCAATTAGTTTCAAAGGAAAACTTTCAAACAGTTTTACGTTTAAATTCAAAATTTATAGAGAACAAAAATTTAAAATAAATTTGGAATATCCTATGTAGATATATCAAAAAACAATCATTTTGATACTGTTGTATTTAATATAAATTGCAAGATATTTTACCTTTTTTTTTAAAAAAATATTTTATTAATTTTAATATTAATACTAAACACTATACTAAAAGAAAATATACATTAAATCATTCATTTTAAGCTAATATTTGGGTCATTAAATCTTTAAAAAATATCCTGTCATATTAAATCTACCAGCGGGTGACCGAGCTCCGCTTGGAGAAAACAGGTATAAAAGCTAACTCGAAGATTTAAATTTTCAATTGTGATTTGTCAAAAGAATACAGGCCATAAGAAAATTTGTGAAACCATTGGGGAAAAGATAACCGGTTAAAATGCACCATTGTAAACTATTCTAAACAAAGTTACAGTTTGGAAAGGGAACTATTTGAAAAGTCATAGGAAATAAAATGTAATTGATAACAAAAAAAATTATACGATTAAAGAAATGGTACAAAGTGAGCAGTGTAAAGAGTGAAGTGTGTCGAAGTTCAATATTTTTGACAAATTTTTTTAGAAAAACCAAACATATATACATACCTAAGAAACATATTATAAACCTTTAACAGCATAAACATAATAAACATTAATCATCGATTGCGAAGTCTTCCAAGTTGTCCAGGTAGTTTCTTGTCGGAGAAGCAGGTGCGGCTGGTGAGTTTCTCTTGTTCAGGACTTCCTTCCATACGACGTTTCGGGTGTGGGTTGGATTCTCAGTAGGCAGCAGGACCTTCAACACACTTTGACTCTTGACTCTTCAAAACGCAACGTAGAGCATTCCGTGCACGAAGACCGTCGTGAGGAGAAGCACGCCGACGAATTCGAATGTTTGGCCTAATGACTTGTGTATCGTAATGGCGAATGCTGGAGTAACTGGGAATTGGTGCCGTTGCATAGTTGCGCCAAGCTGTGATTTGCTGGAGTCGAGCGTGATCCTTGGAAGGTGTACTTGTCGGCCTGCGTGCTCACTGGTGATGATCTTAGCCTTGATGATGTTGTTGCAAAGTTCGGTGACAATCAATCGTGTTCCGTTGCACATTCTTTCAGAGACGTCCAAGTTTCGGAAAAGCATGATGATGGCGTTTATCTTGAGCTTCAGATTGTGTGGAGGCAAGTCGGCGATGTTGATCGAAGAAGCTTTCTGACAATGACGGTATCTTCTAGTTGTCCATTTGCGGGTAGAATTGAGTTGATCGCTTGTTCCAAAATTCCGGCTCCTTGAAGAATTTCATGAAGAGGTGCGTTCTACATGTTGAAAATGTAGCTTGAAATCTGATGAATGTTGAAATATCATACTTTGTTGACGGTGATTTGAAATCGAAATCAGTTCCTTAAATGCTTTTTTGGAAATTCGAATATTTGGAAATTGGAATTTTGAACGAATCAAAAAGAACGAATCTTTTTAGTCAACGAACGAGCGCTAAATTCAAAATTTCATTAACAAATTTCCCTTAATAAAAAGCAGTGGAATTAGAATCGCACTTTTTTAAAAAAAAATTTTGTAAAAATATCAAAGTTATCCTAATTTTTTCTTTTATATTTGTTTTACCTTAATTTTGTGATTTAAAAATAATCGTGTGGTCATCAAACTTTATTAGTTCGCCATATTGGCTATAGATGGCAGCACATTACCGCTTGAAACCTATTTGGCAATCGACACAGAAAATCCATCTATTGCCATTATGGCGAACTAATAAAGTTTGAAAATATCCTATCTGTAACTCCGAACTGCTCGACCGTAGCGCTTCAAAACCGGCGCCAATCGATTCCTCGTGGCCAAAAACACCAGACCCCCAAGTTTACCGGAGTTTATTAATTCTGGGGCGATTTTCGACTTGGCAACCATTCCTCGTATTTTAGTATAGGATTAAAAATATAATATAGTTTTCTCACGTAATAATTATTTATAATATAATTTGAATCTATATTTATAATATAATTTGAATCTATATACTCATACGGGAAGAAAAAGTAATTTTTGCGGTTCAGTCATAGCTGAAATCAAAAGTGAGGCCATGAATTCTAAAGACTATCTTCCAGTTTGATATAATATTCTGTTTTATACCAAAATATTTTCACCATATTTAGAACATTATAAGTGTCAATAAAAATATCAGCACTATTGTTTTTGGGAAAACACTTTAGGTAGTTGCCTGTCGTATGTTTTGAAAGTGAAATATTTCTTTGCACTTTAACAGATATGCTTTCTGAAAGCATAATTCTCATATCCACTTATTCAACCTAGCGACTCACTGTATTGATGTGTGTGTTACTACTACTGAAGAACGTTTGGTATGTATACGCACAGTAAGTTCTAGACTTGAGATTTATCACTACATTTGATAACTGCTTGAGAATATCCTTGACAGATACTTATATTCTTGTCACCCTTTACTCATTATTCCTTATAGATGAAAATCTTTTTTCGTATAGTTTTTGAGTCCCATTTCAAACCTTATCTTACAACACTTGACTGCCTGGATGAAATTAAGGACAGGATATAGAATTTTCCATATGAAAACGAGTGGATAAAAAGTAGATATCCTACTCGTAACAGTTACTAACACAAGTGGACTCAAAACAGAATGCAATGAGTTGGGAAATAATTCTATAGCCGATATTTTATTATTGTTATTTCAAGATCCCTTTCAATACAGCATCCATCCATAGATGAAATTTCAAATATTTTATTTTATACTTTAAATAACTCTAGGCTTTCTTTTCATCAAAATAATACCTTTAATCTCATGTAATAATTCAAGTTTGTTAAAAAAATGAATAAATAAAAATTTAAAAAAAATAAAAAAAATAAAAAACTTGCATTTACGTTGGTAACTATGTCTCTATTGTATAATATCTTTGGAACATATGAAATTGTTAGAAAACAACACGTTGATGTTAATTATTAAGCACAATATCTGCAAGGAATTTAGAATAGGATTTATTTTTATCCAGGGGCAACAATTGTCAGTATTAAGCTGAATGATAGATTGCATAAAGTTTGTGTTCTAAGCTTTTTTTTTTAAAAAAAATCCTCTTTGTTTAGTTTATTCTTCCATTCTAGAAATACATATATATCAGCTTGGGGAAAAAGAAATCCATTATTTTTACGTGAACTTTTTGTAACTTCTTTCAGATTCGCTCAGTAAAAAGGTTTAAAACAGTTTTCCTGTAGATTTTTAGGTCTTGTGCGAAGCTACGACTGCTGACATGCTGTCAAGTTTGATAATTTTCGATATTTTATAGACATTCTCGACGATGTTGTATCCATGCGAGGTGCATCTTTAGCATCCAAATACCCAAACGGAATCGACGAAACCAAAATTGTGCGTAACTGGTTGTTACAGTCATATATAGGACGATAAGCACCTTTCACAATTTTAGCCACTTGGTTAGCATTTTCGCCATTATAAAAGAAAAACTAAAATGTATCGAATTTTCTGTTTGTTGTCTTTTATTTTTAAAACCTTGTACTCATAACTGAATTAATCAAACAAAAAACCGCAAGAGAATATTTTAGTGTCAAATGTCACCTTTCCAATGAGCATAAATTTGAAATTGTTTTATAGATACCTCACGAGATAGCGATCACTGCAGACGTCTACCGAAAAAATAATGGATAACTTTTTCCCCAAACTAATATATATATATATATATATATCAAGTTTTGCGGTAAGAAATTATTATCACTTGACTTTGGCCTTCGTAGAAACTTTTTTTCCTTTTTATATTTGCGATGTATCGAATTCTATTTTAGGTGCTGACTTTTTATATTATTTTAAACTTAAAGCCTGATATGAGAAAACGTTGTTTAAAAATGATATTAAGGTGAAAATGCGCTTTAGGTCCCCTACTCTGCCAACTTGGCGAAAGTGTGCTGTGGGTCCCGTACTCGGCGGGTTTTCAAAAACGCTGTTGCCATGGTGATAATGGAATACGATTTTTAATGGTTTTAAACTAATTGGCAACCAATGAAAATGACCGATTTTTCAAACTGAAACTAATTAACGACCAATGAAAATGCTAAAAGAGAAAAACCAATTAATGAGCATGCGCAAAAAAGCGCAGATTATTTCGTCCGGAGGTTGCCATAAAGAGCTCATTAGTTATAAAAACGTCTGGTTCACCACGCTTGGTGCATTTATCGCCAAGTTGGCAGAGTAGGGTACCTAAAGCGCAGATTAACGGATATTAATACTAATTTAAATTCTCATGGTATCATTAAATCTGCTGATATTATTTCTGTTAAAACTATTTTTGGTAATGATGGTTATATCAAATTGTTAAATGAATTTCCTGAAATTACAAAACCTATTTGCTCAGACCAAATTGTCAAGCATAACGTCGTACATAAAAATGAAATTTTCGGTTCACCAGTTTTTTGCAAAACCTCGTCGTTTAGCATCAGATAGGTTAAAAATTGCAAAAACTGAGTTCCAACATATGAATGATTTAGGCCATATATGCCCATTGAAAAGCAATTTTTCATCACCAATTCACTTAGGTCCTTAAAAGGGAAGTTTTGACTGGCGACCAGTCGGAGATTATCGCGCTTAAAATTCTCAAACTGTTAAAGACAAATATCCAGTCCCAAGCATTTTAGATTTTACCAGTGAACTTCACGGAACCAAAATATTTTCTCACATTGACTTAGTTAAAGATTTTCATCCAATTCCGATTGCTCCCGAAGATATTCACAAAACTGCAATTATAACACCTTTCGGTCTTTTTGAAAGTACCCGCATGCAGTTTGGTCTGTGCAATGCTTCAAGTACATTTCAGCGTTTTATTGATGAAGTAACTAGAGGTTTAGAGGTGTATATGACTTTATTGATGATATATTGATTGCTTCTAATTCTCACGAAGAACATGAACTACATCTGAGAGCTCTTTTTGAAAGATTAAAATATTAAGGCTTAATTATTAACCCTTCTAAATGCACTTTTGGACAAAATAGCTTACAATTTTTAGGTTTTAAAATTTCAGAAGCTGGATTAGAGCCTCTAATTGATAGAGTTGAAGCTATTTTAAAATTTCCTAAACCAAATAACCTAACTCAATTACTGAGGTTTTTAGGACTATTTAATTTCTACAGACGTTTTATTCCAAAAGCAGATCATATTTTACATCATTTAAATAAATTTCTTGAAGGGCATAAAAATAAAAATGTCTTCTCGAAAAACCCAAAAAACTGAAAAATCTCTCGAATTGTCTGAGGAAGCTGATAATGCCTTTTTAAATGCTACAAAAGCTTTGGCTGATGCAACCCTCCTCAAATATCCAATTCCTGGTGCTAAATTAAGTTTATGGACAGATGCCTCAGATTTCGCGATTGGAAGTTCTCTAATGCAATTTAATCAAAATAACAGTGAGCCGATTGCATTTTTTTCTACAAAATTAAATAAAAGTCAAAAAAATTGGTCCACCTACGATCGCGAGTTACTAGCCATAATTACTTCAATTAAAAAATTTAGGCATATGCTTGAAGGTAGAAATTTTTCAATTTATACAATCAAAAGCCTCTAATCTACGCGTTTAAACAAAAACCAGAAGAATGTTCTCCCCGCCAATTAAGGCATTTAGATTTTATTTGTCAATTTTCGACTGACATTAGACACGTAATAGCAGACACTCTCTCACGTATTGAAATAGAATCAGTTTCGAAAACCCCAACTTTAAATTTTAAAATACTAGAAGAGAAGCAACAGATTGATGAGGAACTGAAAAATTTGTTAAATTCAAATAGCACATCTTTTCAACTAAAAAGTCATTATTTTCTTTTGGAAGATGTAAATTTAATTTGTGACTTTTCTACTTCTCAATCTAAACCCTTTATTCCTAAAAATTTTAGACAAATTATTTTTGACAATTTACATTATTATTCTCATCCGGGTATACACTCAACTACAAATTTAATAACACAACGATTTGTTTGGCTAAATATGAGAGTAGATTTTAAAAACAAAGTTCAAAAACAAAGTTCGATGTGAAAAATGTCAAAAATCCAAACTTTTTAAGCATACTAAAGCCTTAAAAGGCACCTTTTCACAACCGGATGCAAGATTTTCTCATATCCATGTTGATTTTATTGGTCCCCTTCCCATTTCTAAGGATTTTCAATATTGTATGATAATTTAGTTAACTTTAATTTGAAATAACTTAGGCGAGAATTTTGAATTTTAATTGGAAATATACAACGATGTTGTCAATGTCACAAATATTCATATCATCATTTACAGATGAAGAATTCTGGTCAAATTAAAAAAAATTACAGAAAATTGCTTACCATATTCAACAACATAATTGGAATCACGTCCGGGTCACCATGTAGAAGTTCCAGTGTTGCGTGCGTGTTCTTTAATATAATAAATTGGAGACTTCTGACAAATAGAAACAATATTTATTTTTAAGTATAAAAGGTAAATCAAAAATAGTAGAACATCATACTGATCACTCTTCAGATTACAAGCTCGTGTCAACTATCACGTTGGCACGAGACTAGTTGAAGTGCGAAGAAATAATCTTCTCTTATATGCCAACTAGAGGGAAATAAAGAGCCACTGAGTGCGCATACTCGATGGCATCATTACAATGGTGTGACATCACTACAAATTTAGAATAAAATATGTACATATTTTTAAAGGACAAAAATGCATTTAAATAAAAACACTTCCTCATTTCACACAAAGAAATTTTCATACAAAAGTTACATTTTCAATTATCCATTATTAATATTAGGGCAAATACCGTACAGTAAGCAATCATTGATAGTAACTGTTTAAGAAAAGACAAATTTTACAAAAAAATTTATGAAATGTTCAAGATTGGTAGCTTAGACGTAATTATTGAATTTAGCATAAGTATACAGAGCACGAGTAAAAATATGTGCTACAGTTTTATCAGAAATATTATAGAATATACTAATAATGTTTCAATAAAAATGTTCTATTTTATGGTGAGCTGTACATCATTTATAGATATTTTATAGAAATAATTTATAAATATGTTATAGGAATATGTCAGTTTGAGTGCAAAAGGATATCAATAAAGTATAACCTACGAGGTCACATTGGATTGGTCGATAACATTCATAATCTCACCATATAATTCTCAAATTCGCCAAAGTACACATGTTTCTATAGAGTGTCTTCAATACATATAATTAGTGTAAAAAGTTTGCTGCCTTATGAAATAGTCCAAATATCAAAATATAAATAAAAATTACAAACTACGTGTTCTAAGATATAGTTTATTCACTTAATCAAGATACAATTATTGTGTGTTAAATATTGTTTATAAAATCAAATATCTGAATATGATTCTCTGAATTAATTTTATCTAAAAACACGTATGTACGAGTGTTTTATTTACTAAGAAATTAAAATTGAATGAAACAATATGCTTAGAAAATTTATTAGACATAGTAAATTTTTATTGACTCCTGTAAACTTAAATCCTTATAGTTTAAAGTAACGCTGTATACAAACAGTTTCGGAGGATTAAAAGAAAATTTATAAGTAAAATAAACTATTTTAATGATAAACCTAATACATAAGCAATATATAGTAGTAAAAATCATTATAAACCCAGTATTTTTTGACTATAGTTTTTATTCGGTTATTGTAACTCATACATCAGGATCATAAAGGATTAAAATAAATTCACCATTCATCTTAGAATACTAATGAATTGAATTAAAAAAACTACATGTATGAACTAAACCATATTTTCTTTGAACTGAATGCATTATTTTTATAAAAATCAAATACAACTTTACATTTTACAAAAAAATGTAATGCCGAATTTATATTTTTTTCTATATGACTCAATTAAAAGCAAATTTTAATTTGTTTCGATGCAAGAAGATTTTTTTTATCCATGCGCTTATTTTCCAGTTCTATATTCATTTTACATTATGCTCAGTTAGGAAGTTTTAGAAAAACCTAGTATTAAAAAGTGTAGAAAGCAAAGCAAAGTTTTTCTTACGGTAAAAGTAATATTGCATATTTTTAATAATTTGAAAAATACAAAAAGCAAAATTAAATACCTAACAATAGATTTCAGAGTATATAATATGTTAATGACGTCACAGAATTTTTTATCAAAAATTCACATGAATATAAATTTTTCATATTTCATTCCTAGTACCAAGTGATTTATTTTTAACTATAAAAAAATTTCGCTCCGCACGAGAATCCATGTTGTTATTATATATTATTTTTTGAATTTTTTTGTACAAATATTAAAAACAATTTATGTTTCTCATGAAAATTTGTTTTTCAAATGGAGAATAAATCAAAAATATAAACGAGAAGCATTTACCTCTATTATTTACAATTGTATTCTAATAATTAAATATGGAATACATTACAAAATCATATTTTTTCACTATTCAAATCAGTTTTACATTAAATATTTTAGCTTCACTGGACAATAAGTGTTTTAAAATAAAAATGATTACAAGTGGAAAATTTAGAGAAAAATTACAAGAAAGTGTCCAAAAATATAATGCACCTGATTTATTTAAAAATTTTTTATTTACTATCAAAAATTCTGCACATAAACAATAAAATATCAACTAAAAAAATTTAAGTGCAATTGTGATCGGTAAAAAAGGATTTTACATATTACCTAAATTTGAAAAATAAAATTTATATTCTAAAATATGGCGTCTAAATAGTTTTATATTTTGACTGATAATTTGTAAAATATCTTCATTTCGCAGAAGAAAAAAAATAATGAATCACCCTGAAAAATGGTGAAAATTCTGTACATTTTAGAAAAATAATATTTTAAATTAGTACTTTTTAAATCAGAATGTTTGATTAAAAATAAAAATTAACGAAATATTGCGATACATAAATAAAATTAATTTCATCATGTTAAGATCTATTTTTTTGATGGTTTTCCATTTTTTTCGATCATTTATAGCTCTCGTTTTATTTTCATATATTTAATTGGCTGTTATAATAATAATAAATAATAAAGATTTAAGGTATAATTAAAACATGTGAATTTGGGAATATCTTCATTTATAATATTTGTAAATGTCTTCAGTAAATGTATACATCATGTCAATATCTTACTCCTATTTTCTCATAAATGTATATGTATATTATGAAATAATTCCATAAATATTATTTTTCTATGAAAATAATTTCATTATGAAGAAAAATTTAAATATATTAATTACATTTAAATGTTAAAATTTTATATATCTAAAGTTTTATCATTCGCTTTAAAATCAAGTATGAGAGAATAGTTAATTTTGCAATGCTATTTTTTAACGTTCAACTAAAAGTGATGTAAGCTTCATTGTTTTATTTTCATAGAAACCTATTTTAAAAACGAAGATTTTCCATTTTTTTCGATCATTTATGAAAGTATATAAGCATTTAATAGTTATTCTATTAATAAATTATTCATTTTTGAATTAAATTAGGTATAATGGGAAATTAATTAAAACTTGAGAGATTACAAGGTTTAAATATCAGCAAAACAAAATATATTATCTAGCTTAAATAAAATGTAAATACAAAAGCTTTAATAAAACGTTAATAATTCGCTTATAAAGTTAAAAAATAAACATCCAATTAATTACTTATTTTAACCTCACATTCTGTTTTTAATAAAAATTTAACTTCCTAAAATCACATATTTTTAAACAAATTAAATAATATAGATTCCTAATATTTTAACCTTGTCGTGAAGTCACATATTTGCATATTTTTACACTATCAAGTTTACAACTAAGGAGAAATTATATTACATACAAAACCTAAGAAATGTTAATAATTTGAAAATTAATTTGATGGAAAAAGTAAAAATAAGTTTATAAACATTGCTTATAAATTACAATAATTACATAGTCAATAACTATGAATATCTAAATGAGAATAAATATAGAAAAATAAAACCTTATATTAAAGCAGTAACTTCCATGAAGGAGAGAATTGCGAAAATTCTCTCAGCTCTTTCGATTTGCACTCGAATTAGTTAAATCTACCGTTACCATTCAGTAAATGAGTTCCCAAATCACGATTTCATGGCAATCCGTCAATTCTAGGGTTTGGACTAGAAGCATTGTAGTGAAGCCAGTTGCCTCTACCAAGCGAGTCGGGATAGCCGGTAAAAGCACAGACGTTTTTGCCCGAGTTAACACGGAATAGCCGCGCGCGCGCGTGGTTAAGGAACTGCATATCATACAATATTTACAATAAACATAAATTTTCGAGAAGTCAAAACATAATTCTTTACCTTAATGGCACTGATATGCATGTCAATATCTTTTTAAACTATGTAGGAAGTAGGGCAGTGATTCTCAACCTGTGGGGCGCGACCCCCTAGGGGGGCGCGAGCACACTAATGGGGGGGCGCGATCATATCCAAGAGAAAATGTTATTTAAAAAATTAATTAAGTGACTGAAAGGAAAGAGCACACACACACATACAAAACAAAATACATTTCGACATATTTAATAATTAACTTATTAAATTAAAACAACTTACTAAATTAAA
>JAPDSC010141064.1:7092-18014 GCA_026290005.1 Latrodectus geometricus
ATATATATATATATATATATATATATATATATATATATCGTTTTTTAAGACACTCCGTGTTTCCGAAAAGCGCGGCTCAGTGAGCAGCCGTAAATCCTTTTCAAGAAGGACAAAGAAAGCAGAAAAAGCACCCAAAGAATTTGCTGAACGGTGGCTGGAATTGGACGCGGAGACCTCTGGAGGCTCCTATTTTCAAAAAATAAACAATAGCATTGAGTAGAGCTGTTGTACACTTGAAGGATGAGACAGGTATTTCTATGCAAGAAAAAATCCCCAAAGTATTTCGCAGGAAGAATATCGTTGAGGTTGTGTGACGATCCTCTCTGAGGGAATTTTTCCTACTTGCGAAAGCATTTCTTCCTGGGAATCCCTGAGAAAAACATTTTCCTGGATTTTGTGCGCATCGAGTCAATGATTAGGAAAGATTTGAATTACTTAAAGGACCTTCGCTCGTCCACGCTCGACATCCAAAGTCCTCCCGGGGCGGGGAATGGAGGGTGCCAGATCAGATGTCGGCCTCATCACCTGGCCGCGTGGTTCAAAATGACGAGGCGCTTTGTGACCAAAGAATAGTTCCTGTGAAATAATCGGCAAACGCATTCCAAAAAAGAATCCCATCCATCTCTTCTAAACGTCCATGGAAAGATTCTGGAACTTTTTAGAACGGCTCTCACACTACGAGAGGCCTTCAGGTATCGAACTTGGTGCCTTCCAGTCACTCTTATTCTACTCATATTTATAACAGTGCTTCAAATAGGAATTTGATAAAAACAATAAAACACACCCAACCATCTGCTTGATCCTATGAAAACTAGCAGTCAGCGCCCTCCACTACATGCAGCAAAACAGCAGCAGAACTCTGTCTTACCAAGTACATTTCTGATAGTATTGCACCCTTCTTCGTTGCGGTTGGTGAGGGTGTTGCTCAGAAGGTAGTGAGTTCGAATCCTGACTCAAAAGAACATCATGTCAAATTCTGGGAGTCTTCTAAATAAAAGATCCCCACATAATTGCGCTCTGTCCATAAGGTGCAAACCTTAATGATAGAGCCCAATTCTGAGCTACAAATCACGTCGAAAATCTTTTTTAAATGAACTCACAGTTCGTGCGTGTTTTTTATTCATTTGATTAATTAATCGAACATAATGCAAAAATCTACTGAATTAAAAAAAAAATTTTTATATCGGAATCTTGCTAAGATATGGATAGAACATTGATTGAATTGAGATTAAATGACAGTGTTGGCTCCGTATAAGATTCTTCTTAACGCATTTATCAAAACTTTTACAGTTTATTTTAATGTGTTTTTTTTTTTAAATACAAGGTCTGGCTATTAATTTCCAGGACTGTAGGAGAAGAAAAAACCGGAAGATGGCGCTAACGATTGCATATTGAAAAGCGTTTCCTTGCAGTGCAATCGGCGCCATTCTGAAGTAAATGCTTAACCTGGAAACGTAGCTCTTAAATTACTGTTGTCGAAGTGAAAATGGAGCAAAGAACTAACGTTAAATTTTGGTTCAAATTGGGCAAGACAGCTGCAAAAATTTACCAAATGTTAAAACAAGTTTACGGCGAGGACCCTGCGCCAGAACTTTTGAATGGTTTAAGAGCTTTCGGGCGAAGTATCGAAGATAATCCACCCACACATCGGTCGCAGTCCGTACACATGCCAGAAGCAATCGAAAGAGTTGATGATATGGTGAAATGTGATCGTCGATTGACTATTCGAGAACTCGCTGATTTTCAACAAAATGGGAGTTGGCTGCTGCTACATGACAGCATACTATAACAAATTAAAACCCTTAATAGGACCCGGCAACAATCAAAACTAAAAGACTCATCTACACAGCAATCCTCAGACCTATACTCACTTATGCTTCTCCTACCTGGAAGCAAAAAACACTCAAGAAACTGACCATATTTCAAAATGAAATCCTCAGAAGAATTACTATCGCCCCTTACTACATTAGAAATAAATCCATTCATCATGATCTCTGCCTCTTCATAATTACATTGCCAGCATTAACCATAAGTATTATCAAAAAGCAACTCACTGCAATACAGCCAATTTGAGCAGCATCTTTCAATTTGAAAACTTCAAAGAAGATATCCATCTAAGACCAGTTGCCGCCTACTTCTGTAGCGATGCAATTATTTCGGGTCCCCCTTTCCTTCTTCTTTCAATCAATGACTTTTAAAATCACAGGCACTAAAACAAGATGAATGAGTCTTAGGGTTGGCACTCAGATTACAAGCTACATTACAGTGCTCGCCCACACATTCCGTTGCCTGTGAGGCGATTCTTAGCTCACCTGATCTAGCACCCGCAGACCTGTTGAAGAGATTGTCGAAGCTATTAAGAAAATTGTCACTATTAAAGAGCATTGCAAAAGAGGACTGAAATTTGTACAGCCGATGAGTTCATCATAAAATAAGTCCTGGAAGCCTTTTAAAAAGCACTTTCTGCTATCGTGACAGAAATAATCAGGGTGCAATGCTTCTCGCTCTTATGCTCCGAAAAGTTCAATTGGCCTCTGTGTTTCCATACATTTCGAGCTTTCTATAGCTGTCAATTTGCAGAAATGAAAGAAAACTCTGCCAAGTGCCTGTTCAATTCCCGGTTCGGGCATAGATGTAATTTCTTTTTCTCACTCTCCTGTTATTTGTCCCTCCCTTGTATGAATAGAGTGTGAATGGTTGCCTACCCTATGAACGGGCATGTGAGTTTAATTATAAAACAAAAAAAATCACCTCCAGTTATCCGCTTCAATGTGAACCTGTTAGCATAGAGCTCCAAAAATGTCCATCACAACCTGACCGCATCAACGGTTGTTTAATTTTAATGTAAAATTCCAAAAATAATAAATTACTTATAAGATAAAAAAAAAGAATGTCATCTTAGCGACTTGTCATTAATTCTGCATTGAAAGACCGTAAGTATTATGCCACCCAACCTGTCTAGTGGTTAGAGTACCTGACTACGGATGGGTGGGACCTGGGCTCGAATCCTGACTCGGGAATGGATGACAATTGTAGGCTTCATTACTGGGCACTATCATTTCAGGAAACACCTTCATACACTAGACAGCATAGGAAGCTACTTTATTTTAATGTCATTTTGTAAACAAATTTTAGCATCAAACAGCATTTTAAATCCAAAATCAAAGTTTTATTATTATTGATCAATAATGTTTAATTATTTCTTAAGCCTAAGACATAATGAATCATTATTGATCAAAATTCTTAAGACCTGATGTGTTGTGAAGAACTCAAGAAATATGTGGAGTGGTGGAATGTAAAAATCTCCTTAAGGAACTGGCAAATGGGAATAAAATTATTCTTATTTGGGTGCCAGGGCATATAGGAATAGAAGGTAATGAAAGAGCTAATGAACTTGGAAAACAGGGATCCTCTTTCAATCCAATAGGAATGGTACCCTTTTGTTGGATCAACATGAAGACTACAAGGAAGGCCATTCAAAAATGGGAAAAACAGGAGATGAACAAAGTTTGGCGTGACTCTCCTGGACAGAAACATGCAAAAAGCATGATTTTCAACTCATCTGAGAAAATTGCATCTGAAATTCTTAGACTTCCAAGATTGAAGACTCAAGAAATTGTAGGCTTCATTACTGGGCACTATCATTTCAGGAAACGCCATCATACAATGGGGCTTTTTAAACAAGAACCAATTTGTAGGAAATGCCACGCAGGGGTAGAATCAGCTCATCATATCCTATATGAGTGTGATGCTCTTGCCCTTACAAGATTCACTACTCTAGGTAATCCATATCCTAAAGAGTTACACTTAAACTCCATTGAGGGCCTATCAGACTTTATAAACAAAGTAGGTGACCCAAGACAATGGAACTAGGAAAAAATTGGGCTTGGAGCATGGTACAAAATGCAACAATGCAGAGGTGCCACATATCTGACAAGCTCAAGAGAAGAAGAAGAATATTATGTTTGAAGGACCAAATATGGAAAAGAATGCATAAATTAAAAAAGAAATCCTTTCAACCATGAAAGCGCAGAATTGTTAAAAATAGTTATTCACACCAGAAGCATTCACTCTCGATTCACGTCTGTCTATCAAGACCTTCTCTTGCAAACATTCTCCCTTACAACGGTATCCACTCTGAGCTCTCATCATCACTAGAATAACCCTGATACCAAAGATGTTCTAGTCTGCTCAATACCTTTCTCAGTTAAAGAACTTACATTTTACTAGCAAAAACTGTTTCTTTATTGTGCTATCAGCAAAGTTTCGAATGACTATTGAAAACCGATTGTTACTGTTAACTTTTTACTGCAGCTGACGTCAAAAATTGCTTCTATGATATGAAGGGCGGGGAATAAGTAGCTTCTCAAGAATGCCATTGCAAGGAACAACGAAGAAATCGAAATTCTTTATGTTTAGAATACAAGTGTTTTATTAGCGTGGGTGGAATCAAAATAATTTTACCTGAATAACAGAAATATTTTATGTTCATCTCCAAGACGCTTGTTCGGAATTCACTGTAGGTCTTTGTGTTCAGAAAATGACATCTAAAGCGGAAAACCATCCGTCAATTACAGAAACTTTTTATTTTATGAATATATTTTTTATTGCAACAATATTTTCTTTTTTAATGCTCATAACATAAATTAAGATTATTTAATAAGTGTTTTTACTAATTAACAGTGAATAATTATTTAAGAGTATTTAATAAATGAAGTACTTCATGTTCTGATTTTGTTTTTATTAGAGACTAACAACCGAGAGACGCAGTCCATGACTTGGAGAGCATCCGGAGCAGAGGCAGCCAACAATCAAACATCCAAATGAACTGAAGTAAAGTGAGCTAATATTTCAATGTTCGGTTAAATGAATCCATTTAGTTTTTAGATTAATAGCGCAGGTATTATTTATAAAGAATTCCTAAGTAAATCGCATTTTCACTTTTATATGCCTTATGGAAGAGCAATTGAAATTCCACATTAATATATGTTAGATGATTTCTTTAAAACAGATGCCTAATTTCTTTATGATATAATTTCTGTCGACATGCCTGTTAACGAAATTTAGTAAACATCCTTGAAGATAACGTTGATAATTTGTGTTAACTTTACAATTCAAAAATAATTTAAAAGTTTCTGATTTAAATATTTGTGCATATATTCAAAGTTTAATAAAGATGGTTTTTAAAAGCATCGCAAGGATTGAAAGTACTGTTATTGAAAGAATATCTCGTTTTTACGAATCTCTCATTTAAGAACACTGACGATTTTACGAACGAGTTCTTCATAATTGACGCAATAACAGAACCTTCTGCGACCTTCCAATTAATTTTTCTCAAAATTTCAAACATGGGTCAAAGGTTGAACAGTAAGGACTCACTGCACAGCGCTTGGACTGCAACTGTAACCGAAGAACTTGAGTTAAAGTGACAAAGAAGCTGCTGCAGACTAAAATTTAATTTAAATATTAAAAATAAATTTCTTTAACTTCAAAATGTAGCTAAACAACATAAAGCAGCTGATTAATATCACCTATATTTATGATAGAGAGGCTTTCATTCACACAAACAAATATATTAATATCAAACTTACGTTTTCCATTAAAAATTACCATATTAGAATTTTCAAAAAATTTTAAACATATATAACACAGTCTATTTTTTGCCATTGAAAATAACACTCTCTAAACATGTTCAAAATTACAAAATAATAATAATAATACAATCTTTCTTCTTTTTTTTTTTTTTTTTTTCTTGTATAATTTTAAAATGCAATTCTTAATTCCAACACTAATACCTATGAAAAAAATTCATGGTAAAATAAATTAACTTAGGAGCATATTAAAGAATTCACAAAACAAATTTTAAACATATTTTATATTTAAAAATATATTATTTACAGTTTTAACGATATTAAAATTTTAAATTATAATATATCGTTAAAATTGTATATATTTTTAAATATAATTAAATTTTATTATAATTTTAATTTAAATATATCGTGTACAATTTTAACGATTGTAGGTTGGCCGCGACACTCGTTCAAATGTCATTGCTCTACATCTCGTAATACTGCATCATTTTTTGTTTTCTATTTGTCTTACAGTATAGGTGGATCTTTCCAAATCTGAGCTTTTTCATCATTCATTTTTCTCAAGATTCCGTCATCGAATGTTGGAGAATAACCATTGAGCATTTCAAATGGTGTTTTGTTCGTCGACTTGTTTACAAAATTGTTTAAATCTCTGTCGACTTCATGTATTTTAGCATCCCAATATTTATGATTTTGATTTTCCATATCAGTTGTTTTGATAATATTGTTCTATTAACCTTTTTAACCATTCCATTTGCACATGGTCGCTTCGTACAATTGAGTGTATGATGAGATCTATTTTCATTACAATATTGTTGAAATTGATGCGATTTGTAATTAGTTTCTTAGGTAGACCATAAGTATTTTCAACCTTTTCCTGCCTTCTGCACATGGGACGTAGACATACACTTCCCTGGAATGAATTGAACAAATCTCTGAATTTATGTATCATGACCCCTGGTTACCTTTAGAACTCTTAACAAAAAGCCCTAAATGATCCTCATGTATTATTTTAAAAGGCCAGGTTAATTGGATTCAATAAACCATGCTGTTTTCCTGCCGGCGTTTTGTTCATTAAACATTTCCGTCTTCTTATAAGGAAACCAAAACAACTCTCAGTCAGCAAAACAATTTCCCATAGAATTTAATTACTGAACCTTCGGAATAACATAGAGAAAATGTTATGTTCTCTTAATTTCTTATAAGCTGTTTTTATTCTTTTGCTCTTGTTATTTTTTTCCCCTTAAATATCTATTTTCGTATTTCTGGGTCAGCTTGCTATATCATCAATATTTGCTCATCAAAGTCAAAAAATTTATCCTCAATAAGGGATCACAAACTGCAGCTCTGCTCATTGCATTAACATGATTTTTTTTCCACAACTTTTTCAAAAGCAAATTCTTGAATTAGGTCACACCATCTTGCAATTTGAGGATTATTTGTTTCCTCTGAATTCATGAACACAATCTGTCACTATTTTGAATTTTATGCCTGTCTTAATTTTTCGAAAGTCCAGCTTGCTTGAATGATATTTCTTTTAAATTTCTGTTTTACTAACACAATAAACTAACCGCCATTTATCTCTGCTACAACAGAGACTTGCATCGCATTTTAGCTTGCGGTTCATAACTCTGATTCAATAATCGAAATGACTGTTCTTGCGACTCTTCTCTTTACAAGAGATTCTGCTTTTTGATATTTTTCCAGTTCAAAATAAAATCATGAATATTATTAGGAGTTTTTTATTGGTCTAACTTTTCTCATCCCTTCTCCATTAACAATAAAACCTAAAAAGTCTGCTTCCCTTTTGACATATTAAAAGTCAAATTAGCAGACCTCTCGAAAATCTATATTTATTCGTTCAATCATATCAGTCCAATTTTTAGCTAGTATAATATAAATAACACAAAACCTTCTCATTTAACTAGGGTCCCAATACTTGATACATTAATCTCTGAAGATACATTTAACAAACCAAAAATCATACGTTCTTCTGGAGTAATAAAAGCAGAGTTTCCTCTGTTAACGATATTTAGAGATAACTAAATTTAATGTCATTCACCAAGACATTCTAATATATCTGGACAAAGGGAATTTATCTTTAATTGTCTTTTTATTTAATAATCTGTAATCAACAAGAAATCCAAATATAATTAAAGAAATACTCAATCCCGTATCTGTTAAGCTAATTATGGAATTCTCAGAATTATATATTTTTGATTTTTTCATGTAAGCATTTAAAGGTTTTCAATATTCACCGGCAAAATAATTTTGTTTTTCGAACAATGCCGTTATCCAATCTCTCTCTACAAATTTCTTTCTTTTGGACAGTCTTTAGAAATGTATCCATAATGAAAAACAATTAATGCTCATTGCGAGAGTTAAAATTCGTGTTTCCTTCAAATAAAAACACCCATTCTTTGTAAACCTTCTTGCTTCGAAATTTTCATTTTTACGTTGAATTTGCTTACACAGTTATCAAAATGAGATCTTTTCTCAAAAACTTTCGCCACAAGACTTCATTCTAACATTTTCATATGAATTTCATTTTTCAGCCAATTTTTCCGGATTAGTAAATCAGTCCATTCGTTTATATGAAGTGATTGCGAATGGTAACTCTTTCCTTTAATTATTCCGTAACAATTAAATTTTTAAGTTCTTCAAAGTTCCTACTTTTAAGACGGTCTAACCAAGCATTAAAATAATTTTTCGTAACACATAAATGAAATTTTTCCATGTATTATACGTGGATGTTCATAAAATTTCTGACGAAATTGTTCTGGATTTAATTTAAATCTTTTTAATAAAAGTTCCTTCATGTGATAGTAATCATTTGCTTTATTGTCTGGTTCGCGGGTAATGCACTGAGTTATTTCGTATGCTAAAAGTTCTAGAAGATGGAAAACCCAATGAACTTCGTCTAAACCAGGGATGGGCAAACTACGGCTCGCGGGCCAATTCCGGTCCGTGGATAGAATTTAAATTTTAATTAATCAGAGGCAAATTAAAAGAAATATTCATATATTATATATTCATCTCCTTTTGTACTTTGTTTAAATATTATATTTTTTCTTTCTTTTTTTCTGTGAGAGAGCTGGTAATCTGTTTACATTCTCTATTTTTGTTCTACAAAACATAAATCGAAGGAAATACAAACACTGGCAGTTTTCAATCGGTAGAGTTAAAAGCGGAAGTTATTTGTTAGTTATAGATGTAGATTGGCGCCACAAGCGTTATCTTTTTCTTGTAGAGGAGACATATGGGAATTCAATATAGGTGAATTAGATCTCATATGTGGCAGACTGCGCATTTTAAGCTCCATCTAGCGGCTCTTTCTTTTGGCGCAAGTTCTAATATTATTGATTGCGTGTTGAAAGATTGTGGACATATAGCATCATTGTAACTATATATAGTGGTGAAATTATTAAAAGTATAGCGTAGCTAGTGCTTGTTTGGGTTATTCGTAAAATATTTCAACCCAAAAATAACTATTAAAAAACTAAAAAATGTAAAGTTGATTCAGAGTGCCGCGCTTTTATTGATGAATGGACATGGAAATATTTTTTTTCAATTGTAAAAGATAAACCAGTGTGTCTTATCTGCAATGAAGCTGTAGCAGTATTCAAAGAATATAACATTTCCCGTCATTTCACATCCAAGCATAAGAATTCCAATTACGAAGCAATGTCCGAATATGAAAAAAAAACAAAATGCAGAAAGTCTTTGTAAAAAATTATCAGGCAGGCAAAATTTTTTCAAGAAGGTAAACAGTATTCAAGAAGCAGCTACATATGCAAGTTACATTATAGCATACAATATTGCTAAAAATAATAAAGCTGTCAGTGATAGAAATACATTAAACAATGCACACTCCAAGTTTGTGATGTTTTATATCCAGACCAGAACAATAATTTTGAGACTGTAAGTTTATCTCGAAAAACGGTGACTTCTAGAATGGAAGCCATCGGTAAAAATTTGGCATCACAATTAGAGTCAAAGATTGGCCAGTTTAAATTTTGTTCCATAGCTATGGATGAAAGCACTGGTATAAATGATACTGCTCAATTAGTATTTTTTTATAAGAGATGTTGATGAGAACTTATTCAGGAACTGGCGGGCATGCGTTCTTTAAAGGGAACTACAACGGGATATGATAGTTTTTGTGAATTTCAGAAAGGGCTTTTAACTTTGAAAGTGCCTATAACAAATATATGTAATATTACGACCGATGGAGCACCAAATATGACAGGAAAAAAATCTGGATTTCTTGGACTCTTTAATCAAATTTATCCCGGGAACAATGTTGTTTTTCTACATAGTGTTATACATCAAGATGCTCTGTGTAAATCTGCATTGAATATAAAACCCGTGCTTGATACAGTCGTAAAACTTGAAAATACTATTCGATCTCGTAGGCTTACTCACAGGCAATTTCGAGATTTTCTTCAGTCAGTGCAATCTGAATACTCTGATGTACTGTATTACATGAAAAATAGGTGGGTTAGTACAGGATGTGTTTTCAAGCGAGTTTGGCAGTTGAAAGACGACATTGTGTCGTTCTTCCATGAGAAACAGTGTTCTGCGGAGTGCGAAATGTTAGAAGATACAAACTGGCTTTCAAACTTTGCATTTTTCACAGATCTTCTTTGATATATGAACAACTTAAATGTCAAGATGCAAGAGAAAAATCAATTTAACGACGATATTTGGTCACATCTCAAAACTTTTAAGCAAAAACTTAATATGTTTGCTGGGCAGCTAGGTAAGAACGACTTATCTCATTTCCCGAGGTTAAATTCAATACCTCAGTAAATGAAGAGAACCTTAAGAATTATGAAGATAGCTTGAAAAAACTGCATTTTGAGTTCGAACGCAGATTTCAAGATTTCAGTGCCATTCAAGCAGAATTGGATATTTTTACCATGCCATTCAACGTAAATTGTGAAGCAGTGAGGTCAGATTTGCAGCTTGAATTAATTGAGTTGCAATCTAGCAATCATCTCAAGCAATCGTTTCTAAATATGCCAAAGTTAGAGTTTTACAAATCATTATCGAAAGTAAGTTTCCCAAATTCAATATCTCATGCCCAGAAAATCAGTGCTATTTTTGCTTCATCTTATATATGTGAACGAGTGTTTTCAACTATGAACCTTAGAAAGATTTATTTTAGAAGTAGACTGACAGATGAGCATTTAGCCTCGTTCCTTAGAATCAGTACATCTCACTTCGAACCTCAATATAAGGAACTTTTAAAAATTAAATCGCAATTTCATTCATCTCATTAATATATTAAATTGTAATACTTGTATATTGTTTTTAAAATTTTAGAAA
>JAPDSC010141071.1:0-11571 GCA_026290005.1 Latrodectus geometricus
ATTTGTTTCTCAAAAGGAGCTGGTACAACCCCTGAATCAGCTATCGGCGAGTAGCGATCTCGAGAAGAAGTTTTATAAATAATTTTTTTAAAATTTTTCTAATTCAAAAATCGAAAATCGGGCTTCGAGGTCTGGCGCCAAAAACAGGTATTTTGCTTGGCGAGAAATCTCTGATTTGGGGGGAGTATATCAAAGTAGTTCCCATTGCAAAAATTAAGAAAAACAATAAAATCTCTTGGCTCAGATTTACTGTACGGTCGCTCTTGGCGCGATTTTCCAAAGTTGGCGATAAATAACATTTTCTGACAATCCAACCAATTCTGATTAATCGCAGATGAAGGATTCCAACCAATAAAAAATGGGAGATTCTGACAAACTGGGAATCAACCAATGAAAAATGGAATATTTTACTTATTTTCAGACTTCACTTGTGCAGATTGGCGAGATTCGCAAGATTTTTGGCGATTTTTTAAAAAATCGCCAAGAGCGACCGTACAGTAAATTTTTACCAATCTCTCTTTTTTTTTTTTTTTTTTTTTTTTTATTTTCCCTTTAGTTGCTATGTTAAACCGTGTCCGTTGCGATGGCTTACATGGTATTTATTTTGATAAATCAAATCGAATCGACAAATTTGAAGTCTTCGGCATTTGTAATTCGAATGTTGAGTATAATACTTCACTTATTGTGGTTTCGGTGATAGAAAGATTTCAGATTTTCGTTTTTCATTTTTATTCTAATTCAAATAAAAAAAAGTTTGATTCCTTGTAGATTTTCTTAATAACTTTGCTTAAGGAATCAAGTATTTTTGTTCATTTTCTATATTTATTTAGTTTAATGATTTTAATTAGAAATATTTTATATAAATTAAAATTAGATGTAAGTTTGATTTCCTAACGATTTCTTATTAAAAAGTTTAAATGTATCTAATAAATTCTTCAAAGTTTTTATTTGCTTTCAAGAATTTGAGAAAACTTGAATGATAAATAAACTGATATTCGTTTGTGCTAAAATGAATAATAATTAGAATTTCCTGAAGAATGTATTGAGTCAATAATATAGTATGAAAATGGGTACTTCTTCATTTCACCGGTGCAAGTTATAAAGTCGCCAAATGGCATTACTATGCGTAACAAAAAATCACAAAATTTCTGCTTTTTCCATCATTAACTTTCTGTTTTTTCCAAACATTTTAAATAAAAAAAAATATTTTTACAAAATAAAATTTTCAATTAACATTAAATGAATTAAATTAATGGTACAATCCTAGGAGACAGGATTCAATTTGTCACCAAAGGTCCCATACCTTTGGTGACAAACGGGAAAAAAAAGCGTCCAGGCAGAACGAAATGGCAAAATAAGAATTCTAGAAATCGTTACGTTTATCGTATCTAGTGTATCAAAGTAGGATTACCAAGAATGACAAAATTTATAACCAACTAAAATTATTCATGCCAAGGACCTAAAGATCATTTTAACCTAAGATTCAAAACACTGATGACAATTTTTCGACATAATGCAAATGAATATCTAGATCCGTTGTAGAAAAAGTCCTTAATAGGTGAAAATGCGCTTTAGGTCCCCTACTTGGCGCGTTTTCAAAATCGCCGATGCCATGGCGAAAATTCTACGGCTATTTCAAAGTGAAACTTAATTAGCGACCAATGAAAAGACTAAAACAAAAGGATAATTAATGAGCATGAGTGAAAAAGCGCATCAAATTCGCGAGTTGGTGAAGTAGGGGAACTAAAGTGCAATTTAACCAACAAAAGAATATGGAATTAATTTTATAATACACACATACACAATCAGCCAGTTTAACAATATAAAATTCCAAACACGAAAAACAAAAAGCATCATACTTATAACTTAAAAGGGATAAAAAGAAATTATTGGCTGTATCCCAGTGTACGGTGCGCTATTTTTATACAATTAATATAATTATAGAATATACAATTAATATCATTATATAATATAAAATTATATTATTTTATACAAATAATATAATTTTATACATTATTATATACAATTAATTATAATTGTATATATGATTACCGTTGTATATATGCGTACCGTATAAGGAGCGTACCGTTCACTGGGAATTAACCGAAATTATTAAAGGCGGAAAAAATTATAAGGGTAAGTAAAGTCCAAATTTTAAAATGCAAAATTAAGATTTCATCTTGATTATTATAAGTTATTCTCTAAAATATATATAATAACATTTTATCACTCACTCATAATTTTGGCTTCATTTTTTTTTTATTCTTCCATAAAAGCTGATCCTCTACTTTGTAGGTGGAGTTTTTTCTTCCCCAGGTTTCTTTTCTCCTGGTTTTCCTCCTTTATCATCAGGCTGTCCGGGTTTTTTCTCACCAGGTTTCTCTTCAGGCTTTTTAGGATCCATTTCTTCTCCCACGGGAATTAAATACTCAAATGAAAATATGTGATGAATTTTTTGCTTTAAGTAAACTATGCAGTAACGCAGCTTATCAAATCAAAATTAGAATGTGAAATTCTGCAAATTGTCTCACTTCACTCGCGTATCATATCCACGTAGCACCTTCTCACGTGGATGTTCAAACCAGCCTTTACAGTTTTAAATAACTGTAACAATTTTTACTTCTGGAAACGTCTAGAAATTTCTGTAAAGTTTGGAATAGAGGGCGCTAGTTTCTCAGTTAATAGGAAAATGGTTCCTATCATAACTTACCGCTGTTGTACTTCTTACATGTTTATATTATTGCAGACTAATACAATAATATTCCATGTTTCAAAATTGATGTCGGATTTAATATTGATAGCAATCAAAACATTAATTTATATTCAATGAAACTTACTACGTTATAGATCAACTTCAATTCAAATTAAAGTTATTTCATATTGTAAGTGCGAATGATGAAAACTTTCCGAATTTCAGTAAAAGAAATCATTATAATCATAGAGGTTGCCTTTGACTAAATTTTTAGTCAAAAAGGGAATAGTTATCCGAATTCAGCGACATTAAATGAATGAAACTTTTATTTCTTTTTTTCCAGTTAATAACAATCATGTAAAAATAGGGGAAATGGCGGCATTTTTAAACAACCAAGCTAACAACATTCAAATTAGGAATATACTTTATGGTGCCTCTTTGATTTTCGCAAAGTTGTAATCGCGATTGATCGCCAAGCCGGGCAAGCCCCAATCATATTCCGATAGCAACAGGGGAATTCATTGTCTGTGCCAACAAAAATCGCCAATAAAAACGATAGCCAAACAAAAATCGCCATGTTTGCCAAGGGGCCACCTTAAAGTATAGTTTTACCATAATTTGACAT
The DNA here is from genome assembly GCA_026290005.1 of Latrodectus geometricus. NCBI lineage: Eukaryota > Metazoa > Arthropoda > Arachnida > Araneae > Theridiidae > Latrodectus > Latrodectus geometricus. Next base: position 3,318 of record JAPDSC010141071.1, read on the forward strand.
TGGTAACGAACAAATTTCAAATGGACAGACAGACAGACACATTACACTTGCTTTTATTATCTATCTATAACCCCGGAATCAGCTATCGGCGAGCAGCGATCTCGAGAAGAAGTTTTATAAATAATTTTTTTTTAAATTTTTCTAATTCAAAAATCGAAAATCGGGCTTCGAGGTCTGGTGGCCAGCCCCCTTGTGCTTCCGTGTAAAAAATTCCAGGTCCCTGCGTGCGATAGATTTGGCTGGAGAGCTCGGTCAGACGGACAGACACATTACACTTGCTTTTATTATTATAGATTAATATTTTTTAAGAATATTTTTCGAATATTATGTATTATCCTCGATAGAATTATAGTTAATGTGACTGTAAAAAATTTAATTTTCACATTTATTAAAATTTTATGGTCACATTGTATAAAAAATGTTTCTTTCTTAATAATATATTACAGTAATAATATACTTACAGTACGCAATTTTGTACGAGAATAATTTAAGACTTCCAAATTTAATCATAAAAATTTTTAAATTAAATATTTAAACAATATTTAGACTGTTGAGATAGGATATATTTATATTATTTCTGATTAATATTTTCAGTTTTGTATCACTGAAAGGTGAATGTAAATAATTGCAAACTTTGCTTTAGCTAAAAATTTACAATTAATTTTATAATGCACATATATTCTCGGTGGAAAAAGCCACCGTGATGTGAAATTTTCATGTTTGTATATTTATGAAATTGAAAACTGAATTTTTTACTTTGCTGTCTTTCTACATTTACATGAAAATTATTAAGTTCATTCCTAACAACCTCTTATTTCTTAAAAAGGGCATTTTTATTTTTTATTTTTTTTACAAATTATATGTGATAAGTTTCAAGAATAACATTACACATCCTAAGTTTAGTAAGATGTGTTTCGTGAGTATTCCAATATTATCGATGTATTTAAAACTAAAAATACAACGATTAATTTATTTTTGATTGTTAAAAGGAGTAAAAGAATAAAATAATGACATTTAGGAGTGATTTATTCCGTAAAAAGCAAACTGTTTTATGCTCTTGTTTACTTATAATATAATACATCATTTAAATAAGTGAGGAATAAAGAAAGGTAAGAAATTAATATGCCTGTATTTTTTGAGATCTGATGTTTCAGCTTAGAAAACCTACATAAATTTAATAAATAATAAATGAATAATTTTAAAATTCTAATTTGTTTTGTTAATAAAACCCCAGTGGGCAAGAAGAACAAATTAGCAACTTTCTATGTTTTTTGGTTTTAAAAAAATACTAAGAAACAATCTTTATGTCAAACTTATAATTCTAAACTACATAAAAGTAGAATTTTTAAAAACTTTTTTAAAATTTATTTTCCTAACATTTCATTGAAAATATGTTTAGTGAAATATTAATATTACATTGATCACTAGAAATGTGAAAATACATAAGAAACTTCCATTTTACACGCTTGAGTAAGTTACCACTTATATCTCATTGAAACTATGAATGAGAAACGTAACTCACACTAATCGACATTTTACAAATGAAACTTGCAATTCTCTTTCAGTTTTGCAGATTCTACGCTTAAAAAGGGGCGTAATTTTAGGAGTAGATGTGAACAATTCCAACGTACACTGAATTTCATTCTTCGGTTATTTCGAGCAATTTCTCGGTGCATTGTTATTACAGTTATACTCCGCTATTTTAATTTCCCATGACAATTGTAATTACGTTGACACGCGATGCTAGGATTCCGCACAGTCATCAAGCGAATTACGAAATATGTTGGCCTTAAGAATATGTGTCTTTTTCTCGTGAAGCAATTGTTTCGCCAATGGCTTAATCATTCGTAACGATATCGTGTTGTCTTGAAGAGTTTATATTTTGCGGGCTTTACTACGCAACAGTAGGCGCGTGCCTTGGCGCCTTTCAAATGTACGCAATTTTCCTTCTTGGCAGAGGTCAGGTTATTCAAGTTCTGTTCAATGAATTCGTATGAAGTTCGCAGCATTTTCTTAATGAATTAGGTAGACAAGGAAATTTATCTCAATGAGTGTACTAAAATTTTAGATGGGCTATTAGTTGAGCTAAATTAGGATGTAGCTAAATGGCATGTTATTAGATCAAATACAATTATACTTTTATTAAGTCAAAGAATTGCAAAATTGCAGTTAAAAGATTGTGTTTTTATTCTAAAATTACCATTAAAAGCAGCAATAACTTGATAGACACAAATGTTTTTCAAAAAAATTCGGTACTTTTTCAATATACTAATGTATGCTAAATACTCGGTTTCAAACATTATTAATTTATTTCTTCTCGTTAGTTTGAATAATATAAAACACAATTTCTTATTAACTTGCTCAATATGTTAATATTGATGAATAAAATGTTATTTACTATTGAGAAACCAATTAAAAATATTTTAAATAAATTTCAAAACTTTAGTAAAATTTTTTAATTATATTTAAAAATATTTTGAAAGACGTATTCATATTAACATAAACAAAAGGATAAAATTTGTGCGCTAAATGTTTTTACCTTCTTTAGTAATTGAAAATTACAAAGTTACCGAGATTTTCAATTAAAAAATCTTGTACAAAATATTTTAAAGTTTTCTAACAATATTTTAATTATAAGTATTTTTCTTGAAAGAACACAATTTTCTCCAGAAATTAATACGTTATTATTAATTTAAAAAGATAGTCATTAATAGTTTCGCAGTTTTCTTTTTTGAAAGTAATTTGTTACGAAAAACAAATCAATTAATAAAGTCAATATAAAATGTGATAATAAATTTTGAAAATGTGAAATTTTTGTACATGTAAATAAGAAATAAATAATTAAATATCTCATAAACTATAATTTTTGTTATTAAATATATTTAGTTAAAAATTATACACCTGAAATAAAAAATGTGCATAAGTATTTTCGAGTTAATATAATAAAAATGTAATCATTTATTTACTAAGCAATATACAAAGGAAACTAAAATTTCGCAAATTCCATCTAATAACGTATGTAGTAATAATTTCTTTGTTAATTTTCATTTTCTTACTACTTGTATAATTTATATAGAAACGTAACTGTATTGCTTGAGTAAAATAATTTTTTTTTCATTAAAAAATAGCTTTATTTTGGAATATGCTCTTCCTTTTCTTCACTTTCTTCGCTTAAAGTAACACTTGAGAAACTTTCCTCAAAAAAGCCCGCTATCTTGTTTATGCTGGCGGTTAAGTTTTTAGCCTATTTTTTTTCAGATTTACGATTTCCTTTACATTCTGCATCTGTCTCTCACTTTACCCTTAAGACTAATATCCAGGACATTGCACTTTCACTGTTCTACTAATTCTGTCCAATGCTCTCCTTTTTTCATTGAAAAAAGTAAACTTTCCAAAGCATGAATATCCGCTGTAAATTTTTAAGAAATAGAAAAATAATTTCTGTTCAAGTGTAACGGTTATAGTTGATTTGAGACTTTCTTCAGCTGCAACGTACTTTTTAAATTGGGTTACTAATTATAGCCACATCTTTTCTAAAAGCAATTCACATTGAAATCTTCTAGATTGATTGAAGGTCACATTTCACCAATTACATTGAATATTTCAGATTTTAGATAATCTATGTGTTTTATGTGTTATATTTAGTAAAGTCAATTTTTCATAAAAGTTTTCTGCGGAAACTAACATTCACTATTAAAATATACAACTATATAGTTCATGAAAATTTGTTTAGTTTTCTAAGAAGAGTAGGGCGGATTCCCTTGACTAATGGTTCAGCTAGTACAATAAGAAATAAAATAAAAAAAAAAACCTCATTTAAAGCTGGTGTTGGAAATGTACCATAAATGTTCTTCATATGGGCATACAAGCATATTTCTTAAAACTAAAACTTTATTCATGAAAAATAATTTTTTCATTAAATTTTTATAATATTTAATAAAATGAAACGACTATTGTTTTATTGCTTTTTTGAAACAATTAATACCAACTATTGTTTCTGAGATTATGAAATGATGTAGTAAACAGCCAAGATATCACGTTAACGCCATATCGTTTAAAACCCGACAGTTGAAGATTATTATAAAGATTTCTATGAATTATACCACAAATTACTTCGTGGGAACACTTCTCGTATATACTAAATCTTATTGTTATAGAAAAGGCAGCTCTTCTCATCATATGAAGAAAATAACTGAAATCTTAATTGTGGTGGCTCCGAAAACTTAGATATTAGCAGTTGTGTTTCACTCAGCTTTAAGTCTCAATACAATAATGCAATTTCGATTCGCGGTTCAAAGCCAAAATTAATAATCATTATCTCCGGTGCGTACTTGGAGAAAACGACTCCCATATTGCATAACTCATAGTTAGAAAAGTCTGACTGACGAAAGAATCGAGATTTCGTCTAATCTTTATTTAACCTAAGTAGAAATCACTCACTACCGAGCACTTAATAAATTTTCGAACAATGTTCATTAAAGTTATTTCAAGAGTCTCTGAAGCAAATTGTGGAACTTCCATGATATTGATTCAAAGTCTACCGAAAATTTAAAGGGATATCTAGGTCATTAAGTTGGCATTTCTACATATTTGGCAGAATTAAAATTTCTTTAGAAGTGTTTATTGTTACCAATTGTGAACATATCAATACATAAATTGTTCTTTGATTAGAAATTTTATCCATTTGCTTATATAGATGAGTATTAGAGTATAAAATAGAATCATTAGGGAGAGTCATCTGTAACCACCCACTATAATAATTCAAATGATATTAGTAATATAGGGAACAATTTTTTTTATTACTGAAAGCAAAATGTAGGAAAATTCAAATTATTTTCATAAAATTGGAGGACTTATAAAGAATGGAAAAAAAAAAATGCATTTCTCCCTTCAGATTAATCTGAAGTTATAACTCATTTATTTTGAAATATATTTATAGTTGGAAATGCGTGTACTAAATTTTTAGTTATTTACGGAAATCTGTTTTGTGAATAATTTATACACAATATTATATTTTTTAATTTTTCAGGAAAAATGTCAGTCTTTATTAAAAAAAATAAGTTCTTCTGAAAATTTTTGCAAATTTTCTTATGATTCTCTTTTCCAATGATTCTCTAAAACTCATTTTTAATGCCGATTCTTTTAAAAGTAATCAGTAAGGATTCATTTATAAAATTACAGGTATATTCTAAAAAAAATAGGTATAAAAATAGCTATGTTTTAGTTTATAGGTTTTGCGACTTATCATTTTTCAAGAATAATTATAATGCAGCTACAAATAATTATTGGAACTATATAAATGGATTGTGATGGCTCAGTTATATTTTGTGTACTATAATATTCTCTATAAAATTAATTGCTTAAAATTTTTAAAAACATTAAGGAACTACAATTGTGATCCGCTAAAGTACTTTAAAATCTTCCTCCTGAAAAAAAGAGAGAGCGACAGAACTTGACGGTCGGTTGCCCAAGCGTACGTCAGGAAGGCAAGCACAAGTATAAAAGTCATGGATCTGAATTGTTTTAATGACGTAATCCACGCAAGTGTTGGGATCCACCTTTTTTTTATACACAAGGGAAAAATACAGCTTGAAAACCATAAAACAAAATGTCCTTGAACCTTTATTTTTTAAAAAGACGTATTATTTTCAATGCAGTTTTTAGCGTGCTCTTATTTCCTCTGTGGTGAACGTAGTTCATATCTGTTAACTTCGGTAGGTAGGCCAAATTATTGTCTGTTGTGCAGTGACATGAATAAGAAACATGAGGTCAGAGTCTTGCTATATTTTGGTACGATTAAAGCTGATCTGTTTATGAAGGATAGTACATTACAGAAAATTCGCTTTAAAATAGAAAGAGGAAACAAGACATTTTTTTTACCTAATTAATAGAACTTAAACGCTATTAATGATTTCACATTAAAAATTATTGAATCAAATAATTTCATTAATTTCATTCTGATATTCGAATAATGTGAGCTCATTTTAAAATTATATTTTACAAGATGTGAAAATAAAATAAAAGGCAAAAATATAGTTTTTGCAAGTATTTTCACAAATTGGAATAGTGTAAACCTTCATTAATGTGCATGTATAATCTGGAAGATACAATAAGACAATTTTTAATTACAAATATAAATATAAATTTATTTTATAGTCCCATTTGTTAAAAATGTAAACTAATTTGCGTTATTCAACATATTGTTTCTGAATTTAAAAAAAAAATATATCGGATATAAGATAAAAAAATAATTTTATTTAACTTATAAATCAAGTATACGCTGAATACAAATTATTGCGACGGAATAACTGAAACAAGAAATAACAATTAGATTTTTCTAGTAGAAATACAAATGGAAAAGTTAAATTGTTATTTTGAACTTATAGATCTTCAATGTAATCAAGCTTTTCATCTTTAAAATTACGTATTTATTCCTTTCCATCTTTAAGATTACGTATTACGATTGAATAAAATATTAATGATTTTGTTTCATTTGAGAATGTTTAATTGAATTTATAATGAGATAATTACTTTGAAAAATATTAATTACATATTCATAGGAAAAAATTCATTCGTTTACGCTTTTTTAATAAATGTTTTATGACTTAAATTCTACACACATTTAACTTTATAGGTTAAAGTAGTTTTAAAAAATAAATTTCTCAAAATAAACACAAACGTGACTAATTTAAAAATTGTGTTTGATTTTAAATTTAAAAACTGTAGGTTTTAACGATAAGTTAATTTAAGTAAATATGTTTTAACTTCACTTAATAATAGTAATTTTAAGAATAAAATTTTAAAAATATGCTATTGAAATCAATTTAAATTTAATTTACGTAAATTGAGATTGATTACGTAATCTTAAGTTACATTAGGATTTAAAGTTAATTATATAATCTAATGAGTAATCATATCAAGAACATGTTTTACTTATGTTTGCTTTTCGGAATTATACTTTCTGAATTCTTAACCATTAATTATAAATTACTGTTTATAAATTGAAAAATATTACCAACTTATATGAATAATTTTAGATTGTAAAGTACCAAATTAGATGTTACAAGTGATATCTGATTTAAACTATTTTAGAGGATTTACAATTGAATTGCAACGATATCAAACTTCTCAAAATAATCATTATTTTAAGCAAAAATTGATCATATTTCTATACAATATTTTTTGGAAACTGCTTGGTTTGTATAGAACTTCAGACTGCCTTTTTTTGTCGTTTGCTGACGTTTCATCGTTAATATTAAATTAAGAACAATGGAAGCGAGGCTAGAGTACCGTAATTTCGTCTGTGGCTATGAGGTCATAGGATTATTAATACCTGAAGAAGACATCTACTCATTGTTTCATTTCACAAAACACCTGTAGGAGATTTTTACAATAGGTGTTCCATTCTTTCCTTTTCTCTAGTTCGAGAAGATTGCACTTTGTGGGTAATTAGATTGCTCTCAAAATCATTGTTTTCGGATTTTCGTATTTATTGAGAATACTCTGAAAGTTGAATAGGGAATAACTTCAATCATTTTAACCTATTTTTTGCATATTTGCAATTATTGCACAAATGAAATTATATCTTAAAAAATTGTGTTGTGAAGGCTTTATTGCCCGTAAAAATCAAAATCGTATTTTCATATTAGTTATTTTTCAAAACAAAGTACTATATTGACTAAGTATTATTAAACTGATATAAGTATAATAGAAATCATATTTAGAATTCTCAAATAAGAAATACAAGCTTCCAAAGTTTTTAATAGAACTAACTACATACATTCATTTGTTGAAAATGAAATGCTGAATAATCCAGTAATTAAAAATGATGGTATAAAATAGCTCAAAATAATGTTTCTATAATAATTATTACAATGATGGTAAAAACACAGAGAGAAATTTTTATACTTCATAAAAATGTCAATGGTAATAAAAATTCTTTTAATAAAATAAACTACAAAATCTCTTAACAATAATTACAACATATTTAACATATTCCTATATAAGTACGACAATCATTATATAAATCTTTAAGTGTTTTGCAAAATATAATTTTTTTTATAGAAAATCGTTTTTCTTGGCTCCAATATTTCTAAATAAATGATAAACTGATTTCTGTTAATAATACATTTATAATTAAATTGTCTTATTTCATTATGTTCCCAGATGTTTATTTCTGTCGCTTAGAAACTGTTAAACACAACTACTTCCTCTTAATTTTTTTACGGCTCTAATTTTGATTACTATATTTTTT
>JAPDSC010141082.1:0-11660 GCA_026290005.1 Latrodectus geometricus
AAAATTTAAAATTCATAAGTGAAATATAATTTTCGGATTTTTTTTTTTTGTTTCTAATGGCGGGCACTCTTGAGCAAGTATAGTACATTAGCCCATTAGCCACAACAAGGCCGGAAACTGCTACTCATTTTATCGTTACCCGGCGGGCACCTGTGAACCAAGTCACGGAGGTACGAGTAGCATCGCCCACGCCACACCACCACAAACCCGTTTATAGGGTGGGCCACGTTCATCCAGCATCTCAGAAGAAAGGACAAAGAGGCATAGAGAAAGAAAGAAACGTCCACACACACACACATCCCCAAACCGGGATTCGAACCGGGGACCAACAGCAGAGGAGTTAAATACGCTAACCACTCAGCCATTGGCCGGCACTTTAATTCAAAGTTCTATCAAAGAAATTAGTTTTTGGCCCAAATTATTTTTGTTTATTAATTTTCAAAATATTTGAAAAGTTTAAGACTAAATTTTGAAAGATCATTTGTCGATAGACATGTAATTTTGAGCAAATAATACATGTACTATCATCTTTTCAAAGTTTTACATATTATTTTATCGATAGTCACTACATTATATGAGTTTAACATGCTTAGGTTCTACTATACTAATAATTTTTGGCTTATCAAAAGCCAATCAGTTTTCGAATATTTGCTATTGTTTTTGAATAATTTATGTAGTATAAATAAAAAGCAAGGAAAAAAATACGAAGTTCGAGAATTGATTAGCAGATGATTGGCTTTTGATAAACCAATCAGCTGCCGATCAGTTCTCGAATTTTCTAAAACTCACGACGTTTTTAAATTATTTGCGTAGTATAAATAAAAAGCAAGAAAATAATAAAATTTAAGATTATAAATTCACAATTAAAATAGAATTTAAAAAATATGTCTAATTAAACAATAAATATAAAATTGTAGTTTCTAAAAATATAATACATGAATTTATTAAGAATACAGGGAAACTTAAAATATGCTAAATATCGCTTGGGATTATTTATATTAATGAAAGTAGTACACTTCATTTCGAGGTAAAAACATTGCTAAAGAGTTTCAATTTTATCTAAATTCTTTTTATTTTTAATAAAATATCAAAATAATCTATTTTTCTCGATAAGTTCAAAAGACTTGAAAAACTTTACTCTTATTAAATTATTCCGATTCACATTTAAAAACGATATAACACACGCAAGCCATTTGTGATTAATAAATAATTGACATAATACATAAACTAATAAAAATTATATTAATTTATGTATTATAATATGATAAATTAATATAAATTATTTATGAGATGAAACAATAAATTTATTTATTTTATGAGTAAGACAAATTAAAATTATTTTATGGAGAAAAATGTTTTAAATTTAAATATTGTACATAAAAGCCTTTTTTTCGATATTGAGGGATTAATTAACTAAAAATTCCACGTTTACAAGGTAACATCAAAAGATATTGCTTTCAAACATAACTTTTATAAACTTAACCAAGCTAGTTTTTCAGAACATACATAAAATTGATATTAGACAACCAAATCTTTTTTTTTTTTTTTTTTTTTTTTTAAACCATAAAGTGATTGTTTCTTTCGTTACAGTTGAGATCATGTGTATGTCACTCTATTTTACTTCTAATTGGTCTTTGTGTTCAACAAATAATCGTTTTCACCAATGATGTTGAATATTCAATTTTGTCCACCCATCCAAAAGAAGTCAATTTGTCAGTGGGATGAGTTCTTCAGTGAGCAGTTGGAAAGAAAATGTTGGCCAATATCTTAGTGGGATGGGTTGTTTCATATATTAGGGGAGATTTGTTCTCTCTTGATACCGTTATTAAAATATAAATACTTATTCATCAATAAGTAAAAATAAATTTATATCATGTAGCATGTAAAGCACATTAAGTATTAATGTTTGATTGTTTATGTAAGCAATTAATAAATCATAACATCCACTTGAGAGATAGAAGGAGGATTTATATTTATATATTGAATACCAGCCGCTGGCATGTATTAGCTCTAGAATTGCCATAGTTATCCAAGTAGAAAGGTACGATCCAAGGAATCATAACTGATTTAATGAGCCATTCGCTGTTTAGCCTTAATGCAGCATGTACTTAGACATGCATGACTTAATCTTTGAGACAAGCATATGAGACTACTGGCAGGATCAACCGGGTTACTTTCTTGTTAATAAACGTTCGAAATCGCAGGCAACTTCGAATCCGAGATAGCGCGCGATCGCGAAAGCGGCGACCAGGGATACCCACAACAACGGCGGGGTTATCGTTCAGTTTCCTTCGGAACTCTCCGTCAACAGTGCTTTCGCTCGTCAGTTCTGAGCTCACGACGTCCCCATCGGCATCATCGCCGCGGGGCGAGCGTACTCTGTCATCCAGTAAAATCAGCGCGTTGGACACAGGGGCAGAAAACCCTCAGTATTCATTGATCACGATTCTGCATGGCGCAGCAACGACACGACGGCCGAGCTACTCGCAGATATGCTGAGAAAGTCTGGGAAGTTTTGGCGAGACCGGAAGTAGCTTATCCGGAACGCCTGTGATCGGACAGCCACCGTCTCTATGTGGGAGAGACCGGACGTTACGCGATCGCAAGTCGAAACACACTTTCGAAAATGAACACGCCGAAGATCTCGGCGGTCACCCCTAATGCATCTTATCTCCTCGAGGTCTCTGTGCAAGAGGGTAGCCAACCCTTACACTTCTTCTGGAGTCACTTCACGACCACACTGCCCTACAAACGACTCACGACCTACTGCCTGCCACTGGCATAATGGGGTGTGCTACTCCACTTTTCCAGCTGAACCATAATTTGGTGCAGATTCCGACTTCCTCAGTACGAACATGCCATAGGTACCTGTTTACAGGATAGGCTACACATAGAGTTGGATGTTATCATTTCAAACCTAAAAAGCTGCTAACGGTTTTTACACCAAATTTTAAAAAGAATAATTTTATTGGCATAGGAATTGTTTATCAAAAATATGCTAGGTTAAGTTATTCATCAACATTAAATACGATTTAATAATTTTTATTTTGTTACTTATGAAAGTGCTCACTGAATCTGATTATTTGCAGAAGAATTTTCTTCTTATTGGAGTCAAGAATTCGGCATTGTGTCCCCAGGCTCCCCAGGGAGATATGAAGAGGTGACCATATGAAGCATTGCTCCACTGTTTTAAGGTTTCTTGAGCATAACTCTACTCATGATAATTTTAATTCTTTTTAAGCTTCATCATCATTTAAACAGCTCGTCAACTAATGGCAGAGATGCCAAAAACAGATGTAGAATAAAAATTTAATTTTTTAATTCATGATGACTAATTACTATATTTAAAATTACTCTTTTTTGAACTTCAAAATACATTCTCATTTTTCTTGTTCGAAAGATTTGAGAACGTTGCCAGATTCAAGATCATTTGTCGAGATTGGTAAACATTTTTAATTCTTATCGTTTTTTATTTTTATTTGAAAACGAAAACGATTTCTAAAAAAAAAATTCCTTCATTCTAAATAAATAATTTATAATATACTTTTGAAGTAATATATAAAATTTTAGCGAAACATGATAAATTTAATAGCCTCGGCAGCAGATAAGAAACAATAACGAGTTTTAAATTTTATTCGAATTCCTCGTTTTAGAGGGTCGATAAACACCGAAGAAGCCGATGAATTCCTCTGAGCATCTTCGACCCATTGATGGCATTCTGCGCTATTTCCAAACTCAGCTGGCTTTTGTCCAAGACTTCAAGAGATTTTTTAAGTGAAACCATCCATAAATTCTAAAATGGAGGAGGATGAGGACCACATTCTCTTTCTTCATTTCAATGAACACGATCGTAATTCTTGGAACGTTCTATTTCTTGGCAAATTGTCATAGAACACTTAATAGAATTTACAATAAATCCTATTGCTTCAGAACACAATCGTGAAACTCTCTTAGTTTCAATAGAATATTTAATTTCCTAGTGACTATTAAATCCTAATTTTTCTCCTGGATTAATATCTAAATTTTGGTCTTCTTTCTACCTCTAATCCATTCTTTAACAAATATAAACAATTTACATTTTAGATGTGTAAATGTTATAATTTTATTTTTTATTTGTAATGATGTTTTATTTGTAACATTTAAGATGTAACATTTAAGATTAATGTAATTCTTACCTAAAACTTAAAAGCATTAAAATTAGCAAAAATTTCTAATTTAAAAATTTTTTATAGCTTTGATATACGAAAAAAAATTATATTAGTATTATTCTAATTAATTTTATCCCCTCCCATGAATTTTTAATATCAATTATAACTATTTTATATTATTTATATTATTTTTATTTTAATTAATGTTATTTTTATGGTAAGTGAAGCAGTATTTTTTAAATTCTGGAACACATCTTCTCGAGTTTTTTCTATCTCTTTCACAGTAATCTGTGATAATCAATTTTGTAAGGAAAATACTAACACTGCAAAAAGCTCTGAATTAAAATAGAATTAAAAAAAAATTCAAACAAAATGCAAGAAAAGGAAAATAACTTTGAAAAAAATCTTTAATAAGTGAAATTTATTTATTGGATTGAAAGCTTTTTAAAGAGATCTCAAATATACTTTTTACACTAAAATTCATTCATTTTTTTAAATATTTATATTTTAAAGTAAGCTAACTTATAACATTCTCGATTAGAATACACCAATTTATAAATGTCAACAATAAGTCAGCCAACTATTAGAACTATAATATAGCTTACAAACATCTAATTTATATTTTACTTCTTATGGTAAAACTGCATTAAATATGTGTATTTAAGGTAAACAGTTTTACTACTTTTCATTAGGACAGCATAAGTTTTCAAGTGTATCTGGTAAATTCTTTTTCTGATTTTCGATTTTCATGTAATTTTGGAAAAGTGTTTTGTTACCTCTGAATACATAAATTTTCGAATCTCTATCGTAAATTATTTTATTTCCGATATAACAGAGCTGCATCAACTATTTTATATCCAACAATTATTTTAACGCTTCCAGTTAGAACTGCACTAGCTTTCCAGTATATAAAGCAGACACTTTTCCTTCTGATTAGAATATTATCACACACAATTTCCTTTCGACTTCAGTAATTTTTTTAAATTGCGATTTACAATACATCAATTTTCTAATGTCTACCGCATTCGAAAATTGATCCGCTAAGAATCATCAATTTCTTAAATAATTTATTTCAATATCACTAAATATATTACATAAGTTTTTGTATTATATTTTATTTCATCTGAATATCCTTAAACTGAAAAATCTGTTATAATTATGATAGAATACCTGAGCAGAAAAATTTTGGCTATGTTACTTTAGGATTAGAAACATCATTCTCGTCAGCTCAAAATAGTGAATTGTATACACCATAAAATCGAAGGTCCATCATATTCATTGATGGGGCATCCAAATTGGATCATGGTTGCCATGTCCTCCAAGTGAAAATATACATCTAGAGGCCAAGTCCGAGGGTCTTCTACAACGTCCCTGCTTCCAAATAACTAAGATTCAGACCACAGTCCCATTTAAGAATAGCCAGATTGTGTTAATGGAGTAGTCGGTTATTAGATTCCATAAATAGGATTGGTAATCCAAGAAAATGGAATTGAGAATCCATAAGGATTAGAAAACCTTGGTACAAAATATAACTGATTCCAGAAAAATACTGAAATACGTAAATATCTCAAAATGTTTCATTCTAAACATCACCAAAATGGAGATTTCACTCCAAAACTTACAATTCTAATGCTCGTACTACCCGCTTGAACTGTCATGGATTAAACGCCGATATACATTTTTTATCAATTCTGCAAGAAAGCAAACCTTACAGGAAGAGTACGCCGGCTTTTTTGTAAGTAAATTAAGCATATGCAGGGTGATTCTAAATTGTTTTTACAAATTAAGATGTGTGAAAGTACTCATTCATACAAGTAATAATTACATAGGAACATAGGGTCGTATTCCATTGTGAGAGGCAGAAAATAGGAAAGTAGAAAAGTGTATTAAGAATCTATCATGAATTTACCGTATGCAAATTTCTACTGATAAGAAGAGCAACACATGCAATCAACACATTTGATCTGACAACAATCTCCACAGAAAAACCACTCATAGACACTATCAGTGGTTTATCGTGAACATCTGGGCAGGTATCCTTGGTGATTTTCTGGTAGTCCGATATATCATGACAGACCATTTGACCGGTGCAAATACCGTATCTTCTTGGAACAAATGCTTCCCAGTTTATTGCAGGCTGTTCCACTACCGATTCAGAGAGACATGGGGTTTATGCTCGATAGATCCCCAGCACATTTATCTATCACGCTCCGCAACATTTTGAACGCCCCATATCCCACACGACGGATTGGACGTAGCGGACTTGCGGTTTGGCCTCCTCTCTCACCTGACCTCTACCACTGAACTTTTTCTTCTGGGGACACATGAAATCTTTAATGTATGTGATGCCTATGGACTTAGCTGAAGATCTTTTGGCTAGAATCGTTGTTGCCTAAGATAAAAGGACAAAATTAATACGACACCAGGAATCCTTAAGAAATCGCCAATCGTTCCTTCACTGGTGCAACTGTGCAACGACACATGTGGTCGGAATTTTGAGCATTTGCTGTGAAGTTTTCACAAGACAGTAGATATGATAGTAAAATGTTTGGTATTATTTAATTGGCTACCCAACACTGTTGTAAGTTCTGGTGAAATTTCTCTTTTCTGCCTCTCAGAGTGGAATGCCACCTTATGTTCCTATGTAATTATTGCTTGTCTTGATGGGTACTATCACTCCTCTTAATTTGTAAAAACAATTTAGAATTATCTTGTTTACCAATAATTCGATATTATATGTTCTAGATTTGTGTTAAAAATATAAAATACCACATACAACTGACTTTCAACGATGCGAAATTGTAGAAGCCTGTTTAGTTTTTGTAACTGTGGCCAAAATATCTCACTTTTTGAAGTTTTTAGAAGAATAATATCATTGTAGTCTTGACAGAGTACACGCTGTGCAACAGAACAAGCTTGGCAAAACTAAATGGTAGACAGAAGGGAAAAACTAAATGAAATGATCCAAGGATATTAAAGTGGTCTATAATGCTTGAATAGAAAGTCACTGCAACCAAATTATCAAAGAAATCAGTCTGCATCTGGGTTATCTAGTATTAATAATTAGTGTTAGGAGACACTTTAATAAAAAGTGCACTTATAGCACAGCAGCAATTTCCAACTATTCATCGCAAATGATAATCTCAAACAGCGACTATAGTAGTGCAACGACTACAAAATTTGATTAATTGACGATTGAAAGACAATTACAGTAGATACTCGTATCAACGAATTCGTAAAACAGTTCGTAAAATAGAAAAATAATGTATTAGATAGTTAAGATCTGATTTTACCGAGTTACTTTTTCTTCATAAATAAAATAAAGTATTATTTAGAATGTACTATAAGAAATACGTGTAAAAAAATGTTATTGTTGCACATCCCCGAGATTAGCAAAGCTAAGTCAAGTCCTTGAAACTGTATACCCTGAAGAAGTCCATATTAAAAGTGGATTGTCAGTAAGGTCCTGCCTGGAGAGCCACAGACAAGCAAGAATGTGTTCAAGAGAAACTTCCTCCAAAAACACTTGGTGCAGTCTTCAAATTGCTTACATCCCCCAGAGAGCATCATAGTTTTAGGATGTCCATTTTAAAAGCAAGTAAGCGCTGTTTGGTCATGTCTACTGCATACAAGAGTCAGAGAACCCCCTGGGCGACTACTTCTGTACCAGTGATGAAGTGGAAACACGACCCGTATAGTTTTGCAAAAAAAGATTCATACTTATAAACAACACTTAATTTTATTTTATTGATTGCATTTCACCATACAATTTTCTTATAGCTCAAACCGTCCGTATCTTGCTTTAAATTTTTGGCGCCAATCGTCTGCTTCTTTGAAATCTTTTATGTTCAGCTTCATAGCAAAGCAGTTAGATTTCTCTTTAACGACATTATAATATTCATTTCGCTCATTTTTGCAGCCAAACTGTTACCCGTTTACTATTCTTTGCTCCTCTACAATACTTTCAAGAGAAAGCACTTTCGCTGGTACCATTTCTTTTTTCATATTTTTTCCAAGTTTTTAAAATTGGAAAAAGACATTTTTTTTAATTTAATGGCAATTTTTGTCTTATTTAAGATTTGTTAGTCTACTTTAAAATTTTTCTAATTTACTTCAACTGATAAACACGTTCTCTTATTCAACTGTGACAAATCGCCAACGGAATCGGCTCAATATCTCGACAAACGAAACTTCATAAATTGAGTTGTTCGAATGAAACGGAACCAACTACCGAACAAAAGATCTCAAACTTTTTCTATATTATAATATATTACATTAGATTTTTCTCTGAACATAGAAAGAGTTTTCCCATTTTCAAAGGTACGGATAGAGACGAGAAAAAAATTCTTTTTTCTGTGCACAGAAGATACTAAAAAGTTGAATTTTATAACAGTTCTTTCCCAATTGAAAATATAACACAGAAGTTGGATTCGGTATCATAGTTCTATCCCATTAAATGTCTGAATCAGTGTATCTTCGACTATTGTTCCCACAATGTCTGGAATCATTGCACGCGTCTCTTCGTTGTTCAAGAATGAATCACGTTCTCAGGCGTTATATAAAAAGGAATCAAACAAACAATAGAAAAAATATCAGATCATAAAAAAATTATAAAAAAGGAAAAGAAAACTATTCGTCAGAAAAGAAAGTTCGCAATAAAAAGACTTTTCAAAATTTTAGTTCATAAAGGGGAGTAAAACTATTATTGTGTCTATGGCGTCAGTTAAAGACTAGCCACAAGTTCCTAAATTAGATGCTTCTAAAAACGAGTGTCTACTGTATACGGTGAATATGCTTTGTTCGCATGACATTAGGCGAAGCTAAGCCCGCCCGTCTGAGACTGGGCGAATAAAGTCAGAAAGAGAGCCTTCCGTTTTTCAAGACAGCACCTTCTAAGAGGGTGGAAAAGCAGCTTGGCTCATAGATGGCAGCACCATATGGGTTTTCCAATTTAGAGATAGGAAGCCAGAGAAGTCCCAAGGCCTGGCTACTATCACCTCCAGTATTAATTTGCAATGGGAACATGGAAAACATTGCGACCACGACATATTTTACGTGTCCCAGTAGCTATTAATGAATACGACGGTCTTCAGACGGCAGGGAATCAAACTCATAACCTTACGATTGTGATACTAAAATCTATCTACTGTTGCCCTGCCAAAAATGTCCTTATAAATGTACAGCGTAAGATTTGATTCTCAGTCGAATTTAAGCTGTGTTATATGCTAAAAGCTGTCCCACGTTGTCCTTATAAATTTACATTGTTGTGATAACTACAATTGTTCCATAAAAATCTTAGAAAATTGTTCTTGATACTAAGAAAGAAAAAATGCTTTATTCTTCAACATCACAGTCTACCAATAAGTATTTGGACACCTATGCAAATGACGTTATCAGCGGTTCTGAGGTACGTCATGGCCTCCGCTCGTATATATCGTGTAGGAAATATCATCAGCATTAGTCGCTTGCAAGATCCCGAGCAGTTCGGAGCTCTCTGATTTCGAGAAAGTTATAATAATCGGGTATCACAAATGTGGCCGATCCTTAAGGGACATATCTAACGACCTGAAGTACCCAAAATCGACAGTGGCCTATGTGATTAAGAAGTGGAAGGTGAGCGGTGATTGTCGGAATGTGCCCCGAGTCGCCACATTAACGAAACTGGGAGATAGAAACCAACGTGTGTTGTCCTGAGAAATTCGGAAGAACCGCACCCAACCGATGGCCCTCATCCGCGAGGAGTTTAAACAGGCATCCGGGAGCGTTGTTTCAATGAACACCATCCGTAAGGATGCAAATCTGTTTGATTTTAATGGTCGTGCTACTGCCCATAAGACTTTGATCACAAAGTCCAACCGCACTGCTCGGTGTATGTGGTGCAAAGCTCAACGAAATTGGACCGTAGATCAGTGGAAACGGAATCTTTGGAGCTATGAATTAGGGTTTACCCCTTACCATTCGGATGGCATGGTCTGGTTCTGGCTGTCGAGACGTGGAGAACGCCTCCTGCAAGAATGCATTGTGCCAACAGTCAAGTTCGGCGGAGATGGAATTATGCTCTGGGGGTGTTTCTCCTGGTATGGACTGGGACTCTTGGTTTTCATTCATGGTAAGCTCAACACCGATGCCTACTGCACCATTTTGGATGACAATGTGCTTCCTACGTTGTGGCAGTTTTACGGGTTGGACCGCTGTTACTTTCAAGATGACAATGACAGTTGTCATATTTCGAGGTTACCAAGGCTTGGTATGGTGCCAATGAGTTCATCGAATAGATTGACCTGACCAGAGCCTAGACTTGAACCCTATCGAGAACCTCTGGGACGAATTGGATCGCCGAATTAAGGGGTGCAGTACCCGTCAAAAATCGGTGATGAAACTTGTATGTCTACTCCTAGCCGAGAAACTTGTATGTCTACACTAAGCTGTAATACAAAGACTTGTGGGAAGTATTCTTCTAAGGGTTCACGTGGTAATTGCCACTCGTGGAGGCTCTACCAATTATTGATTTTGAATGAAGTTAGTTTTCCTTTTCTATCACAGGTTTCCAAATACTTATTGGTAGACAGTGTTTCATAGAAAATTCTCTTTAACGGGTTAAATGGAAGTCTCTCTGTTCAGATATTCTAATATTTTAAGCTTTTTCTAGCAAGAGAGTTAGTAGCGTATTTAAATGCTGAATCAATCGTCTTGGTTATTGATTTTGAGAATATTCCAAAAAGTATAAACGTCGATTGTTAACAGCTTTAGCAGATTCATTTGGAATCTTTAGTATAAAATTTAACTAATCATAATATTTTAAATAATAATAATTTATAAAGCTTTACAAAACTCCTAATATTTATAAAAATTAATTTGATAAATTTCAAGATATAGTTCCTTATTGCACAAATATGTTTGCAGTTTAAAACATGCTTATGCAACTAGTGTTAAAAAATTGCCAATAAGTTCAGTTAGTTCTGGATATCCAGTAAAATATTGATAATCTGCCTTTAAAAGACGTATTTAGTAGGGTCCAGAACCCAACCGTTGGTGAGGCATGGTGAGAAGAATATAGCGACAACTTAGGTGTCGACCTCGTCGCTTGATCGTCGTTTGAAATTAAAAAGCTTGCTATAAGATTGGTTTTACATAGCATCAGAAACATGAAGTCGGAAAATTAAAGGCGTGCTTGGGAGGTAACGGGTTCTATAGCAGACGCAGAAATAGATTTTTTGTATTGAGAGGATCAATGCACGTTAAAAGCTCAGTACGGCCTAATTTCCCTTGGCTTGTGTAGCGTGGGAAAGAAAGTGCCAGCTCAGGTTTCGACTTCGCCACTTAACCATGGTTCAAAATTACGAGCCGTCTTTTCAATCGGCAGAAATAGGCAGACCGAAAATATTCTAAATAAAACACAAATTATATTTGAACTTATTAGCTGCAACTTTAAAACTTTGCTTCCAATTTTTAGAATTTAAACTGATTTATCACTTTGGATCAGTTATTTATAATACAATTTTTAAAATAATT
>JAPDSC010141088.1:5351-17180 GCA_026290005.1 Latrodectus geometricus
GGTTAGTTAAAACCAAAGTATTCATGAAAATACATTTTATTTATTTATAAATTTAGCTTTATTGCCTTGTTTAGTCTGGGGCTAGATTGTGCTGCACTGAAAATTTGTTAAATAAACTATTAGTCCAATTAATTGAAATCAGAGTTTTCATAAAATATGTATGTCGTTTACATTACTGATCAATTTTTACTGCTTGGTTGTCACCCCTTATAGACTGCATGACACTTAGGTTTATATTTGTTTATTATGTAATCTTTGTGAATAAATTTTTTATAGCTATTATAATTTTAATACTTATGCAACAAGTAATTATAGTGAAATATTGAAAATTGTTTAATTTAAAATAGTGCAAATTTTTTAAGTTCAAGTTTAGGCTTAATCTGGATATTGCGAGTAATTACGTGATTTAGATTGACGAGGTAACTACGCAGTGCTCAGCACAAAAATTGGAAATCACTGCAAACCCAGGTAGGCTCATTGGATTTTACCTTAATTTGAATAATACTAAATATTTAATACCTTAAACAAAATATAACGCAACTAATAAAACTGAATTTAATTCCAATGTTTTACAAACGATGGGATTTTACTCCCCTCATTTGTAAAACATTGGAATTAAATTCAGTTGTACATGCAAAACTGTTTTGCATGTACTTGGTTACAAAGTAGTACATGAAAAACAGTCATCCATAGAAAATTTTCATGTAATATGTCTTAATACAGTAATTAATTTATTGCCCCAAGTTCACTTTATATGTGAGGACAAACTAGTAGGGATATACAATTACAGGATCTTTTATAACCATGATCAAGAAGGAATTCAAACTTATAAAATACAGGACAAAAACAACTCAGTAACTCTCTTATTGTAATTGAACATATGTACCCTTCCTAATTGGTTTGAATAATAATTTTTTATTTTAAGTGATAATTTAAGAAAAAAAATTAAATCACTTTCCTAGACAATCACACAATATGTGTAAATGTATGCAAATAAACATTAGAAATTTCTGGCATGTGAACATACAAATAAGAACATCAAGTTCATAATTACTTAATATTCCTGTTTAAATTAATGATATAAAATAAATTTTTCATTAAAAAACTTTAAAAAATTCTTACTTCCATTATGTTATCATCTGGGTTGATACTGTCAATCATAAAAACAATCTTTACAGAATATTTTTAATTCATTCTCATTAAGACTAATAACTTAAAAAAAATCAAAAACGATCCTATTTTTAGATCATCGTAAGTAAATAAAAACATGATGTAAGATTTTAAAATATAACGTTGGGAAAATATTATTTGATCAAATCGTTAGATTTTAGTTCACATTTGGAAAAATCTAGCCGCAAACTTGAACGTAAAAAACAAGTCTTATTAATATACAAGGTTATTAAAAATTAGAGTTACAAAATGATTTTATTTTATTCATTATCATAAAAATTAATATTTCTATTACTGACATACTCAGTATCATTAAATAGAAGTAAACTTTCACTAAAATATTTGAAAAAAAACAATAAATTTTCTATAAAATTTATTTTTGATTACAGCCACATAAGACAATTGTAAAATGTCATAGCAACATCGACTATTTACAAACACGCACGATTTATTTCTTCTTTTAAATTAGTAACATACAATTTTTAAAATAATTAAAACTTCCAAGGAAAAATACTTTGAAGGAAAAATTA
The DNA here is from genome assembly GCA_026290005.1 of Latrodectus geometricus. NCBI lineage: Eukaryota > Metazoa > Arthropoda > Arachnida > Araneae > Theridiidae > Latrodectus > Latrodectus geometricus. The sequence continues at coordinate 7,052 of JAPDSC010141088.1, forward strand.
AATTACCTTTTGGCATGTTTAAATTCAACTAATAAACCAAGAAAGATCTATATTTAGAGTAAATACAATATTAAAAACCCATGCGAAAAATATTTATGAATAAGCATGTAGATTCTAAATTTTAGAGTAATGAACTGTACTATAACCCTACTCAAAATGTCGCCAAGAATATTGCGCCAACATTTTCATTAGACAAATTACACATAAACATGTACAACAATTAAAACATCCTAAATGAAGCATTTTATGATTTTAGAATTCTAGTAAATTTACATATACTTATACCAGAAAAATTTGTAATAGTTACAGAGAAAAATCAATATTTAGTTTAGAGGGCTTAAAATCTATTTTCAGTGTAAAATAAAATATTCTCCTACAGCAAAAAGAATTCGGATAATTTGTGAAGAAAGACAAAAAAATGTCATCATTTTTCTTTCCTATTATTGTATTGTTTTAGATTACACTTTTAAAAAATTTTGGTCTTCAAAGTATTGTAAAAGGAGCCAAAAAGAAAGAGTTTTTTCAAATATAGTACCCTTTCAGATTATAAGCATCAGTTCAGTTCAACGTTTCAAAGCATCTTGCTTGCCAGATTATAGTGTCAATTCCAAATTTATTTTATAAATATGAAGCGAAATTTGTAAGACTTTTAAAAAGTATCAAGCAATAATCTAAATTTTTGATTTGAACACATTTTCTTTAATAATTTTGCACATTTTATAAAGTAGTTAAAAAGAAATAATTCCAGGTTTAGTGTTACCGCGTCATTTGATCAGTTTATCAATATTGCTAGTAACTGTGACTTTCACGTATTGTTTAAATGATGGAATTTCATAGGAATTCTATTAACCTTTGCGTGATGATGAACTGTCATTTGGAAGTTCACATTCACATATGATCTAGTTGGATAAATTTTCTTGAAGGTTTTTTTTTGGTAATGTATACTTGATTTCTATGAATTTTTATTACAAAATTCAAAATGGAATTTGAGTTTAGTTAATTTTAAAAAGAAAAAAATACTTTAATTTTCAATAATTTGCAAAAAATAATTAAAAATTATCAATTTTTTTTTTTTTTACAAGAGTTAGACATTTGTTTTACAAATTTGACTTCAATAGTTGTTTCGTTCCTAGGTTACTTTATTTTCTCTCAATTAAAGTACTACTAATTTTTCTATTTAGAAAGTATATTAGTTATTTTATGGTTTTTCTTTCATGTTTTGAGAACGTAAACTGATGTACTCATCGATAATACTAGAACTGCTTAATGATAATGGTAGAATAGGGAACTTAGTGATATAATGCTGTGCTGGATGCCCATTTTTGACCGCGATAAATATCCGTGAAACCAATGAAAATGTAAACAGTGAGTATTTTAATATAAGCATTACGAAGAATTTTTATACATAATTCTATCATATAAAATGACAGTCGCATAAAAAAACAAATTTTTCACTGTCAAAAAAGCGCTTATACATGTTTCTGTTTCCTTAATCAGGATTTGTTTTTAGAGGAAGCAAAATTGAAAGCTGGGCTTTAGATTTATTTTCTATTCTAAATTAAATTTTTACTTAATCACTACTAATTTCTATTGTAAACTAAATTTTTACTTAATCTGATCAATTAGGCGACAATAAACAAATTTAATGACAATTGATAAAGCGATAAAGTTTACATTTTCTTTTGTAAATTTTTTATACGTTATAATTTATATAATTTTACAAAAATTGAGAATTATTAATGTTTATTCTTTATGAATGTATTGTGTATATTTGGAGTTTACTTGAATTTTATTTCAAATTAAATATTTAAAAATAATATAAAACTTCTTTCAGAATAATAAGTAGCCATGGATTATAAACAACTACTATGAAAAAATTATTCGCTATAAAAAATAGTCACTCATTACTAATTTCTTAATTAAATTTTAAATATCAAATTATTCAATGTCCAACAAGTATGGAAATGTACTTAATTTTTAAAATCAAAGTCTTTTTATATGTGTGTTTGAACGATGACTAATAAAAAGTGACAATTTTGAAATAAGTATTATACTAGAAGGACAAACTGCTTTAAAGTTTGGAATTAATTGTTAATTTGGTGCTTTTTTGTTTTTTATATAACTAACATTTTTTGATGCTATGAATACTATTAAAGCAGTATTGAGTTTATTCATTTTAGAAATATTCATGTAGATAAAATATAATATTCTTTATATTTTAATATATTGCATTAATTCTAAAAAGTTAGTCTGAAGACATTGTCCAACCTTTTTCCTATTATATCAAATTTGAAAATTAAATTTAGACTTTAAAACAGCGTCTCTATTCAAACCAATGTTTGAATGCAAAAAATAAGTGATAAAAGTATTCTTTGAAATTCTTAAGTTGAAATTTGATACATTTCATGAATGATCAGAGAATTTTTTTAATGTTTTAACCATAATAATCATAAAAAAGCAAGTTTTTGTTTCAATTTAGAATACATTGAAGACATGTTCCTTACATTCTGTAAAGCAAATGTTCCAATTTTTCCCCTAAGTTATTGAAAAATATATAATGGCCTATTTAAATGTAACTTACTCAGATTACTTAAACTGTTATACTACAATGAAAATTATGTTTAGAAGTTATGAGTGAAAAATATTTTTTTAATTTTAACACAGAAATCCTATTTAAGATAGGTATATTTGGATTATGTAATTTTGGTTGTAAAATTTATAATTGTTACAATAAATTAGTTTTTTCTTTCTGATTTATATTGGTTAATCTCTTAAATTTCTTTCAAAGAAACTTAGTACACCTAAGATATATAAATGCTTGTTCTAATAACTATACAAGTTTATTTTTTGAAACAGTTTTAAATGTTCTAGTTAAACATTATCACTATCTCTTCTATCCTACACTATTATTCTAAAAAATTGTAATGATCATTAATAAAAACTTTCTAATATCACCTATCTTAGGTGATATTAGAAAGTCCTGAAGCATTTGTCATTGGGCTCTGTTAATTTTACAAGAAAAGACATGTTTTTATTTAAGAGATGGAGGTTTTAACTCCTTACTTAATTAGTAACTTTTATGCTTAGACTATCTATGCATTTTAAATGCTCTAGTTTTCTCCCATTAATGTGATGTGTAAACATTTGTTTCCTTAATTATTGATCTTATTAGATTTTAATTTATGATTGTAAGATTTTATAAGTAAAAATAGTTAAAAGTGAATATTGCAGAATGTAGATATAGCAGTCGCATAATTTAATTGATGTTTATAAATTTGATCCCTCAGTTCCTTAAATTTATTCATTATTTATCATTATTAATTTTAATTTTTTTACTAATCAAATATTTTATCTTCAAAGTATATTCCTCTCTTTGGACAACCTTGGATTTATTATTAGTATATTCGTTGGTAGAAATCAGAAAAATCATTTTATTTAATTTGATGACTAAGAAGTTACAGATATATGGCTTATTTATTTTTTATTACTTATAATTTTCAAAATGAATTTAATATTCTGAAATTTAAAATCAACGGTGAAAATGCGCTTTAGGTCCCCTCCTTGGCGCGTTTTCGAAAACACTGATGCCATGGCGAAAATTCTACCGCTATTTCAAAGTGAAATTTAATTAGTGACCAATGAAAAGGCTAAAACAAACGAGTTATTATTGAGCATGCGCGAGAAAATGCTTCAAATTCGTGAGTTGGCGAAGTAGGGGACCTAAAACGCAGATTAACCAAATCAACTAATAATTAAAAAGTTTGAGTTTGTGAAAACAACAAAATGTTGTATTTAATTTTTTTTATTGTTTCATCCTTATAATAAATAAAAGAATCTATATATTGTAAACAGTTGAAAATGTATGGGAAAGTATGACCGTTTCAAAAATATTATAAGAAACTATTCTTTTACAAGCTGATAAAAAAATCTTTTATTAATCAGAAATGAATTTTTAATTGCTGAAATCTTTGCTCTGCACTCTAATTAAAAACAGTATTAGTGCAATATCATGTTTCACTTTGATTGTATAAACTGAATGTTAAAATATTCTTGTGTATTTTTATGGAAAATAAAATAAGATTTCATTTAGTTGTAAATTTTACTCATTATTTCTTTATAAATATAAATTAGATTAGTATTTATTTGCAGAAGACATGGCAAAAATCTTGTGGGACAATAAGCCTTGATGACATATTAAAAGCAATCACAAAGATATATGAAAGCCTTACACAATAATTGTAACTGATAAACAAATAATTGTAACTTAGTTGTAATCATAGTATCATTCTAATAGTGGAAGCAATAAAAATAAAGTGTTACCCTTTTTTACATTGACATGGATGTTTTATTTACTTAAAAATTGTATATACTTCCATTATTGCCAAACAAGTGAGTGGTAAATGCCTTTAGAATGAGCAAATGCTTAAGTAAAAATTGTATGTTTGTTAGTATTACAGAGATCCTTCAATGTGATATTTGTAGAAGAATTGCTCTCCTTACCTCTTAAATAGCTTTTATCCTATTATTTAAATATCTTTTATCTTTAAACATTGGATATTTTAAAAATAATGTAAGTCCTTAAAAATAATATATGTTAGAAAATATTCAATTTTGTTCCACTTTAAGAACTTGTTTTATATTATTATTTAGAGTGGTCTTTGAAGTTATATGCCACATTTCTCATAAAATATAACTTTCATGTAATGTATTGCAATCAAATCAGTCATTTCATACAAAAAGTTTAGATTTTGATTGAGATTTCTTGATTGAAAAATTTTTATAAAAAATTTTCAATCAAGGTATCCCAATCAATTAACTTTTACTGATGTCTATTCTTTTGCCTCTTTATTTACTTTCATTTATAAACTCAGAGCTTCTAAGAAGAATTATATATATGAATATATACAACTTATCATCAAAAATTTTTTATCTTAAACTTTGCCCTATATCATAACTGCTTGTTTTTCACTTGACTTGCAGGTTCTACTTTTGCGTATACTTCAGAAGCACAGGGTTTGAATACCATAAATAAAATATTAAGAACTTCTCTTTTATTATTGTATATGAATACTTCATTCCTCTTATTATTTATTTTAACGCATAGTTTATAATATTATATGATGCTGGCAAATTTATAATTTCACACTAAATTTCTCAAAGCAACAATCATTCTTTTTACTGCCACATAAAAATTTTAGTGCAATATTCCCGATATATATTTATATTTATTTTTTACTTTCAAATCCTACTATCTGACCGTTGTTTTGGTTTTTGTAGTTCTATATATAATGGGGGGGGGGATTAAAGTGTATGTGTGTATATATCTATATATAATTTATTTTGTGTAATATTTTTTTCAGTTTATTAAAATGATTCGCCAACGTAATGTACAAAAGGATGAAAAGAAAAGTGAAAGTGATGAGTCTCACACTCCTCAAAAGGAAAACACTTACAAGTCTAAAAGAATATTTCTTAAAGTGATCATTCTTTTCCTGTTTGTTCTTTATGTTGTGATACCATTTTCTGTTTATCTGTGTCCTTCTGTTAGACGACATGCAGTTTTTCTTCATTATGTAAGTCTCTCTAAACAATCAAATCTATCTTTACCAAGTGAAAGTGGCCTTAAATGTGCTAGAAACTTTTACATTTCTTCTGAAGAAGGTATCAAACTTGGTGTTTGGCATATTCCACCAAGCTCAGTACATTTTAAATGCAAAGAAAGCACCATATCTCCAGAGATTGAGTTCAGCGATCAAAGACCTGTATTCCTGTACTTGCATGGCAATGCTGGTACTAGATCAGGAGGTCACAGAGTATCACTTTATAAAGTGTTAAGTGAAAAGGTAGATGCTCATGTTATAGCCTTTGACTATCGTGGTTTTGGGGATTCAACTAATGTATCGCCTTCTGAAACTGGACTTGTTGATGATACTCTGACTGTGTTTATGTGGTTATTACAAAGGGTTAATTCATCAAATATTTTTGTGTGGGGCCACTCTTTGGGAACTGGAGTTGGTACTGCATTTCTTGAGAGAGTTTCTGCTTCTTCTAATAAACCTGCAGCATTAATACTTGAAGCTCCTTTTACAAAAATAATTGATGCTGCTCGTCATCATCCACTTTCCATTTTTCATCGTTTTATGCCATTCTTTGATACTTTGATAGCTAAACCTATTGGTGACAAAGATACAGGATTTGATAGCTTAGGACGAATAGAGAAACTAACGTGTCCCCTCCTCATACTCCATGCTGAGGATGATGGATTTGTTCCATATGATCATGGAAAGAAACTGTATGATGTTGCTTTAGCTTCAAGACAAAATTTTCATTCTCATATAACAAAATTTGTTGGTTTTGATGGAAAATTAGATTTGGGGCACAAACACATCTATCAAAATCCTGAACTACCTAGCATTATTAAAGATTTTATCAAAAGTATACATTCTTAGATTATTGGAAGACAAATTATATGCTTGTTAAATAAATAACAAATAGTAAATTATTTTTATCTCTGTTGTTTATTCTATTTATATATTTATTTAAAGATTGTTCTATATATCAATAAATATGTTCACTTCTCTAAATTGAAGCATATATATACATCTGTACACATATATTTATTTTTACTGCACATCTACTGTAATTACAGTAAACTTTCATTATGTTATTTTAATTGATGTATTGTATTTTGTTATTTTTGTTTGAAACAGTGATATTGCTAATTATAGATTATGCTTTAAGTATTTGATGCCAAGGTTTTCATATAAAATACTGATATTAGTGGAGAGATGGAATTGTATTTGAAGAACTACAATGAAAAATTCTATCTTTATATATTATGAAACTAATATTAAATAAAAATCATTTGTTTCCACATATGTATATACTATTTTAGTTTTAAATTTTAAAAAATTATTTTCGATTTAAAGTATATAATGAATATAATCAGAGTTGACTTGTAATGAAAATGAATATTTCATATCAAATACTATCAGCAGAGAAAAGTCAAAGATTTTATATTTTTGTGAAAAATTTCTTAATATAATCCATGATGGTTCTGTGAAGTCGTTTTCAGTAAAAAAAATACAAATAATAAGAATGTAAACCTTTTTCATCTTTAAACATCTAAAGTTAATGGGTAAAATTGTTGGAGTGCTATGGAGGAGAAATATATGTACAATCAAAACCTGTTGTAATGAACTCTAAGGAACTCATTAATAAAGCGATTTAAGTTTAAGAAATTTCATTTATATCCTTTTTAATATGACAGTGTATAATTGATTCATTAATTATATAACTTATTGATGAACTTAAATTAATTGGATTATTGAAAGATATGCATAAAAACATTCTTGTATTGAAATAGTTGATATTTCATTGTAACATTTATCTAAACAATCATAGCTGAATAACTTTTTTTCTTAGTATAAAAATTAATGATCTTATTTCATTTTTTAAAGAATAATTTATAACAATAATGCATTCTTTTGTTCAAAAGCTCTAAGAATTTATAAAAGAAAAATAAATGACCTGATTTCTCTACTGTCTGAATTTGTTAGAAACTTTCTAAGCCAAGGATAGAAAATTACAATGTTTTTAATTTCAAATTTTACAAAACAGATTATTTTAAATTTTATTTGTTTCTCATTTTTATTATATTAATCTCAGAAAAAGTTTTGAAACAATACAGCATTTTTATAATGTACACACAGTAGTATTAATGATGCTCCTATACCTGAGGTTCATTGTGACAAGGTTTGATTGTACTTGTTTACCATCTTGTATTAATGATTCCAATGTTTTTAAATTTATTATATTTGCATAAATAACATTCCATTAAATATTAATAGTGAGAGGATATTATTGGAATTCAAAATTGAAAATTTAAAATTGTTTTGAGACTAAAAATGTTTACATTTATGTAAAAATATGAATTTTTTAAATGTCTTATTTTTTGTTACTTTATAATGGTATTTTGTATAGGAACAAATTATTGTGCTTCACTTGTAATTTTTTTAATATTTTATAAATAAAGCTATATTGTTTTGTAAAGTTTGTTTTCTAATGACTTAATTAAGATGTACATTTTTAATTATAATCAGCTGTTGCAAAATTATACTTAATGCTACATAAGTGTATCTAACTGTGACAGTAAAAATACAAATTGCAACTTTATTGGGTTTTTAATCCTAAATTAATTTTTTAAATTATATTCTAGTAAAAATGTTTTAATTGATATATATTTATAAATGTGTGTTCATATATATACATTTATATAGTCATGTAATTATTTCAAACTATTTAATGTTGAGCTTAAAAAGAAAAACACACAAGTTCTATTGTAGTTTGATTTTTAACTGTAAAATATTGTTCTGTCCCTAATTTAAGTCTGTTAAAATTGTATAGAATCAATAAGCTGCTAAATCACCATTATGTATCAAGAAATTTTAGCATTGAAATATATTTGCTGAAAACCAAATATTGATTAATTAGTATTTTCCAATTTCACAGGTTTTTATTCCTATTGAGAAAGGAAAGTTTCAAACCGTGCAATTACCCAAAAAATGTTAGATCTATTTATAAATTTATATAATGTATAATACCATTGTTTTTGCTTAAACATTTTAAAAATAAAATTGTTTTGATTGAGACTTTTTTCAGACTTATTAATCGAAAGCACGTCCTAAAATGTATCCTGTATAAGAAATGTCTGATAAATTTTAATATTTTTTAAATACTATTAGTTTCAGATTCGTCTGTACTGCTGAACATTTCTTACTTCACAATCAGAAACCACTATTTTATCCACTAAACAAATCTGTTTATCATAGATGAGAAATTTTCTCAGAATACACATTGAATCATTCAATTTTCAATATAAAAACAAGCTATATGTAGTATACTATATAATTGTATTACTGTAACATTAAAAAATTTATCTGTTAAGCCGCTAACATCTTGCGCGATTATAATATGGGTATCAAATTAATGTGGGAATAAAATAATTACTATAAATCACGAACAAATATATGAATTTTTTCTTGCTCTCATTTCTAAATGGCCTAATTTGCCATTTTAATGATTTCGTAAATGTGCAAAAATGAAACGTTTGAAGTTTCCTTGAATAATTTGCTTTCGTTTTTCCCGGATATTCCAACCTACGCACAAAAAAAATGACATCAGAAAGTTATCCCTGTCTGTAAACAGGTGCTGTTTTGAAACATTTCAGAACCAATTGCGATAAGAATCATTATCTACTTTTTTATCTTTCCGCGTGCCAACTGTCTAGCGGAAAGAGGAAAGTATATATAAAAAAAAAATAATCAACTTGTTAATAGCTTTCTCTCACCTATTGTAAAATTATTCCTGGATAAAATCAGTTCAAAAATACTTTTCTTTTTCATTTAACTAGAAAATTTATTTAAGGTTTTAAACGCGTTTGGTGGTGTTTATATATTTGAAAATGTCTTATAATATGTTTATAAAATCCTATAGTAGTAAACACAAGCAACTTATTTTCAAATTGAAGAATTGTATTCTTATCATTTTTCAGCGACGTATATATTACAGTATCAGATAAAATATTTTCATATTCGTGGTTTGTTTGTTATTGTGGTTCTACGGTCTTCTCCCTCCCCCCACATGTAAATACTTATTCGGTTAGGACCTAGAGTTGAAAATGGAAACCACGCCATGTCAAGCATCCATCCAACCTACCTAAATCTGTAGTTGAATCTACGAACTTGAAGCTGAAGTGAATTATTGTGGTCCAATCATTCGATTTACAGCTTGGCATTAATTGGGGACTCGGGCATATGCTAAATCTCCAATTAATATATAAATAAGAGGGAAAAATATTTTGTGCTATCTGAAATTATGAATTGGAAAATGTATAGCTGTAATAAGATTTTTTTCCCGGAGCACTTATTTTTGCCGATTTTCCACCTATCTATACCGTAATTTTGCATGCCAATAAAGTAGTAAGTACTTTTTGCTCTAAATTTCACACCAAATCAGTGGATGGACATAGACCTGCGGAAAATTCAATATTCAGAAATCTTTTCAACGCGACGATCTGTGGAATCAAATTCTTTTTTTTTTTTTTTTTTTTTTTTTTTTTTTTTTTTTT
>JAPDSC010141088.1:17280-30834 GCA_026290005.1 Latrodectus geometricus
TTTTAATGTAAGGTGAGCTATAAATAACAATCAAAACTTATTTTATATAATTCGCTTGATCTCAATTACAAACTATGATCTAGCCAACGATGCGTTTCGAATGAAACTCTGGAAAAATATTTTCTAAATTTCGTTTTTTATATTTTGGTATCACTCAGTGAACATCTTAACGACGCTAAGTAGTTTCGAAGTTTGAGAAAACCGGAGACCGCAGTGTTCAAAATGACGGTAGGACCACATAAAATATAGATCATAGTCGCAGTGACTTACAAGTGAAATGATACTTCTGGGAATGTCAGACGAATCTTTGTGATTTGCTCATATCTTGCCTCTAAATTATGAGAGTCACTCGCTATCAAGGTGATAGCAACTTAACAGGTGTCCTATAAGTAACAAGGGTTTTTAATATCTGCTGCATAAAAATTGTCTTTTGGGAGGATTTCATTGGTAGTGGGTCGTATTCATGTGTTACAAGTAAGAAAACACGGAAAACTCCCATGCATACAACATTTAAAACGCAGACGCGAACATTCAATTGTGGCTGGGATTGAATCCAGGACTTCATGCTCTGAAGAGATCTATCCTACCACTAAGTCACTGTGGACCCTTACAGAAGCTGTTTGCACAATTTTGGATGTACACGATTTTGATGGAGTGTGTTGTTACTTATGACACTTGGCAAAGCCAAGCCCGCCCATCAGGAACTAGACGAATGAAGTCAGAAAGAGTGTCTTCTGTCTTTAAACTGAGTATCCCCCCCCATACGAGGATGAAAGTAAGACTTGGCACTTAGATGGCAGCATCATCTCTGTGTTTTCCAATTTAGAGATAGGATGCCAGAGAAGACCCAAAGCCTGGCTCCTAAAACCCCCAGAGGTATTAATTTGAAATGAGAACATTGTAACCACGACATATTTTACGTGCCCCAGTCGTCATTAGTGAATACGACGGATTCAAACTCACAACCTTACGGAAACGAGAACGACGCCCTTTGGTGTGTGTTTAGAAAAATTACACTCATATATTTTGTTTTAACTCGTCAATTAGATAGCTTTTGTTCTAATATGTCATTCTACATCGTAGTTTCCATGTTAATATATTTGCAATATTGGAAGAAGTACTTTGTTCCATTCCTCTTGAACGACTTTCCAAAGTTCACCAAGTGTTGTAGATCGGCGTTTGGATAATGTAGAGTTTAAAAGCACAAAAGAATCCATTTGTTATACATAAGATATGTAGCAGGAATTGAAGGGTATGATTTTAATTCCTATTTCATGTTCCATTTTTTTCTATAGAAAAACGACAATGGACTGTGATGTGTGATTATTTTGTTTTGATATAATTCAACGGATCGATAACATTGTGGGAAAAATTTACACGAAATTTCATATTTAAAAATTAAAGTTATAAAATATGTTCTTGATAGTATTTAGAGTTAATTTCAGCATTATTTTTTTTTTTTTTTTCTGAAAAATCTCAACATAAATCCTTTAAATAACTTCTTTTTGATTCCTTGAATCATATAATAAATTTTTTTTCTCTCCTTTTATGATAATAAACTGATCTTTCTTATTTTATTGCAATCATTTTTAATGACTCAAGCTTCATCTATTTTGCATTTTTTCCTCATAAGTGTTTTCATAAGGAATTCTGCATCGTGTTCTTTGTTCATAGAAATGACGCTGAGAAAGAAGATAAATATTATATTTTCGACTTTTCAAGATTCAAATCAGAGTTAAGTTTTATTTAAAGTTAAAACTGAGCGGTTTAACCTTTGAATTGGAGACAGTTTTCTTTTAACATTAAAGATTTCATTTTTTTATAATATTATTAAAACTATACTTTTTTCTTTAGATAATTTTGTCTTTAGGCGTCAGACTTGACGATTTTTTCTTTATTATTTATATTTCCTATCGTAATGGAGATCAGTGGCTCCCAAAAGCGTTTGTTCATTTACGAGTTTCAATGAAATATTGCTTTATTCATTAATAAAAATTAATATTTGAAAGTCAGAATTTTTTAATAATATCTGTAGATATCTCGTGGCAAAACTATACAAAATATTTTATGAATTATTAAAAAAAAATTTTTTTTGAAAAATCAATTATCAAAAAGTAACAGAAACGTTACCTCATTAAAGTCTTCGTACACATCAAAGAAATTTGCATCTATTAATAAATATTGTAGATTTCTATCCTTTAGTATGTTGTAGGATATCTTGCAGCATTTACAACATGTCTGGACGTAGAATTTATCAGTTTTTTTTGTGATATCCACATCAATATTCCTCCATAGTTCTATCATTACAGTTTTTAGTTCGGTGTTCGTATTCTTCTTCTTCTTCTCTTGAGCTTGTCAGATATGTGGCACCTCTGGATTGTTGCATTTTGTACCATGCTCCAAGCCCAATTTTTTCCTAGTTCCATTGTCTTGGGTCACCTACTTCGTTTATAAAGTCTGATAGGCCCTCAATGGAGTTTAGGTGTAACTCTTTAGGATATGGATTACCTAGAGTAGTGAATCTTGTAAGGGCAAGAGCATCACACTCATATAGGATATGATGAGCTGATTCTACCCCTGCGTGGCATTTCCTACAAATTGGTTCCTGTTTGAAAAGCCTCATTGTATGAAGGTGTTTCCTGAAATGATAGTGCCCTGTAATGAAGCCTACAATTGCTTGAGTCTTCAATATTGGGAGTCTAAGAATTTCAGATGCAATTTTCTCAGATGAGTTGAAAATCATGCTTTTTGCATGTTTCTGTCCAGGAGAGTCACGCCAAACTTTGTTCATCGCCTGTTTTTCCCATTTTTGAATGGCCTTCCTTGTAGTCTTCATGTTGATCCCACAAAAGGGTTCCATTCCTATTGGATTGAAAGAGGATCCCTGTTTTGCAAGTTCATCAGCTCTTTCATTACCTTCTATTCCTATATGTTCTGGCACCCAAATAAGAATAATTTTATTCCCATTTGCCAGTTCCTTAAGGAGATTTTTACATTCCATTACAATTGGTGTTCGTATTAAAATCGTGCCTTCGTACTGTAACCTTTAGTTCTCCTCAAATAAGTTCTTTCGGGTTTAAATCTGGTGATTGCGGCGATGTTTTCAGAACTTGTGGACATTTATAAAGGCACCGAAGGCGAATTTGAGGGCTGTTTGCTTAGGGCCGTTATACTGATAAAATATAAAGTTGTTTGCAATATTTAAAGTTTGGGTGGATAATTTTATATTATCTTTTAAAATATTTAAATATAATTAGCATGGTTCATTATGCTTTTAATAAATACCAAATAACCTAATCCTGATGCTAACATAACCCCACACAAGGGCACCTCCACCGCCATACTTAAGTTCCAACCGAGGTCTTGGACTAAACTCCTTGTTCATTTCTTCTTCATACAATTACAGAACCAAAACTGTTAAACTTGCTTTCATCTGCAAATAAGACATGATTCCAATATGCTTCTGGTTTATTTACCATTAATTTTGCGAAGATAAACCTAGGCTTTCTATTTTTTGCACTGATAAAAAATTTTCTTGGAACAGAACGTCCATGTAATCCAGCTGATCTGAGTATTCATCAAACCGTTTCTGGTGAAATTGAAATAAAAAAAAATTTCAGTAAATTCTGTAGAAATTTTTACAGCACTCAAATGTGGATTTTTCACAAATTGTCTAACTATAAATTTCGGATCACGTTGAGTTAACTTTGCTAGGCGACCATTTCTTACCTTATTTTCGATCAAATTTTCTTCTTTAAAGCATTTTATCACATACTGCATTGTAGAGCGGTGTAAATTTACTAATTTAGCGATATCCATTATATTTCCTTTATGATAGAAAATTATCAGTTTTCGAATGCTGTTCGTAGTTTCTTTATGACTACGACCATTTTTAAATATTATATAAAATATAACGGAGTGAGGCAGCGAAGATTGACGTCAAACGATTTCTTAAACGTCACCAAAACGAAAAAATATAAAGTGCCAGAAAACAATTTTATTTAAGGAATTTTACAAAAATGTTTTAGTGGACGATAACTTTTGTGGAACGTGTTTTATCTATGATTCCTTGCATTTTCAATCTTAGGAAAATAAAATAAGTCAATATTAAAAAACAAAAAGTTTGATTGTATACAGAGTAGTGTGGAGGAGATGTGTAAAAAAATATTGTGGCTCCATATTTGAAATCAATTCCAGACTACAGCACTTTTTCTACAAAATTTTAAAGTTTACGAACACCCACTAGACCACACCACGAGAGCCACTGTAAGTTGAAAATCAATAGCTTTTTCATCATTTTTGCTTTACTGAATAAGAATAATTCTATGCGAGTGTAAGCTAATCCTCCCATCCATTTTAAAAACACCGTTTTACATGTAGATAAAAATTCTAAATATTAGATATATGAATAAAATTTCCAAAAATATATATATGTAATGAAAATAAAATTTCCCTTGCATACGACTTTTTCTGCAGCTAAATAAAGTCATCTAAAAATGTGCCGACAGTCTCTTAACTGATGTAGGAAATATTTAAATTTTGGAAGATTGTTTTTAACGGCATTATATTCAATACGTGTACGCTCTGCATATTTTTGAAATGTTCAACCAGGACACCGGAATACTTCTACCCCCATGTGCCTCCCGGATATAAATAATAATAAATGACCCACATATAAATACTTTATTTTCGACACCTTAATATTTATGAGTTACTTAAGTAGTAAGAAACATTTTTGAATGAAAAATAAAAAATTTAGGAAAATTTATATATACTTATTATTGTTCAGGATTTTTTTGGAAATTCTTTTTTAATCTTGTAAAAATCTTCACAAGATAATCCGTTAGGGGGGAACCAAACCTTTATCAGCAGTCCATACATTGTTCATCAAAGAAAATATTCTCTACTGGTGCTGACTCTCAAGGTAAGCAAAAATCTTACTCAATAATCCTGATCAGATTGGGAGCTGCTATGTGATTATCCTTGAAGTGACCAAACAGCCTACGTCATTTTTCTTCATTTGAAATAATCATATCTTTGGTAATCTCTTCTTTCTCCCATTGTTCCCAATTTGATTGCTAATATTCCTTAACAAGCACATAGCTACGATTGGCGGGACTAGAAAATACGATGACAATATAGTAGACCGTCACTCATCTATGGATTTCACTTTTCATACAGAAAAGAAATAAATGACAAATTATTCTAAATAATCCTTTACAGTGTAAAAATAATTAATTTTTACTCTTTTTTGATCACCTACACTATCAAATACAATTTTTACGCAGACGTTCTAAGTAAATCAACCAGGATTTTATTTGAAAACCATAACTGTCCCTGTCTAACTAGAACGTCTGGCAAGTAGAAATATGTGCACTGTAAATATACATTAATGTATATAACCTCATCAAATGCAGAAATAAAAATAAAATGACAAATTTTTCCTTTTTTGAGTTTTTAATAAGACATTATTCAACACAAAAATTATGTAATTAAAAAACTTCAGTAAGCTTTTTATTGTAGTTTATTTGTAGAATATTGTTGTTATCTTATGAAAATCACTCTAACAAAAATTAAATTTCATATATTTATTATTTTAGTAAAATTTTAAAATGAAACTATACTGACATAATTCCATTATAATATAAAATTTAGATTAAAAAAAAAAAAAAAAACTAAAAAGATATCTTTTTTCATTAGCACTGTTACCTTAATTAAACAGGATACCCTAAAAGCACCTGCACTCCAACTTAAAAATATATTTCAAGTATTTCTTTATCTTAAAAAATTATCATTTGGCATATTTTATTAATTTTTATGATTTGCTCTTTTCATAATATAAAACTAGCATAAAAAAGAGTGACTTCCCTCCCCCCTTCTCTTATCAAAGTGGATCTCGAATCTCACGAAGTTCTTAGTATATTCTATTTTAGTAAATCTTTTCGAAACTTATTTTTTCAGAAAGTTTTTATTACTTTTTATTTAAGTGCTTTTTTCACATCATGCAAAATGCTATCTAACACATTATTTCAATTAGTTTTATTTTATGCTAATTTAAGTGAATTTCCAAAGATCTGCAGAACGAGTATTCATTTTTCAGGCCGTTTTGTTCCATTACGCTATTTTTCATATTTCATCTCGATTTCTGTTTATATATTTGTTTTTTATTTTTTTTTTTATTTATATTTTTAAAATAATTATTTCTCTCATACTATTTCTTTACGCAGTTACTAATCTTCATATTATGATAAATTGCAATGAAACCTATATAAATGAAAACCTTTTTCTATTTGTCCATCAATTCTTTGTAATTGAATGAAGATTGGCTGGACAGAATTCAATGAAATTTATATCAGGATCTCTATCTCCGTCTACACTAAAATGAATACGAAAACGAAATTTTAGTTACAATATTTGTAATTAAATTTAAAACATAAGTAACGTTGATTTGAGTCCCTGTAAAGCTGTTTATACCACCATGTAATCAATTTAAGCTGTATAACATTTCATTCCGGCACTCTTCTCGCTTCAAGAAAGAAAAAAGTGGCCCTCCTCTATTTAAATTACATCTATGTGTTACAAGTGGGGGATGAGAAAAAACATTATCTTTCTCTTTTTGTATTTTCACACATTATTTTAAATTTATAATAATATTCTTTTTTGACACAGAGTAGCAGACAACTTAATTATTATTAATCATTTTTATATCTACTCCATAAGTTGCCTTCAAGGAAGACTTATCACAAAAGAGGCCAGTATTCACGTGTCACATTGGAATTAATTGGATGGGGTGTAAAATTTGAATTTAATTCTCATTGAACCGATGTAAAATGATTTAAATGCAACGCTGCAAAATAAGCACGTTCAGCTAATATTGTAATAAATATAAGCTTATATTATTATTATTATTATTATTATTTGTTGGAAATTTTTATTTATTTAAAATGTTTTTATGTTTGTTCCCTTTTTCATTTTAACACGATCATTCAAATTAAATTTTTCTTTTTCTGTTTCAAAATTTTATTGACATATCTATGTTTACTTTCATTATTAAGTAGCATAATTTCCTTTCATTTGGCATTATTTGCTGTTATTGTAAGTGAATTATTTTTTACGATTAGAAGTTTTTATCTGCCACCAATGAAATCCCACCGAAGAATATTATTTATCGCAGAAGAGATACAGAAAATATTTGCTGTACTTGAAACCAACATGTTTTTTTTTTTTTTTTTTTTTTTTTTTTTTTTACTGTAAGTTTGAGACTATTTGATAATTAGGTGTTGATTGAAACTGTTAATAAAAGTTGTGTAAAATCAATAATAAAAAACATTTAGTTAGGTCAAAAAGAAATAGATCTTTATCAAAAATTTATCAGTTATGTCCTTATCAAAAATACTTCTATCTCTTGATACAAATCTAGTTGATGTATTAAAAATAGGTTAATGTTTTATTATAAATGTCAAATAATAATCAGTATCTTGTAAGCAATGTTCTGTTATATAAATTCTTTTTATCTGTAAGAAACCTAGTAGTCGTAAACTTACTTCATTGTTTCATAAGGAATATTTTAAAGTGAAGAAAATTACAGTTGCATCACTTGACATTTGATTTCATTGGTATTCCTTTCCTTTATCACAGAAATGTTTTTTCTAATTCGATGTATTTATCACAATGAGAACCAATATTCCTCGAGTAATGATAATCATTTCTTTGAAAACAAATAAATCAGCTTCCTTGCCTTTTTTTTCGGAGCCAATAACTTTATATGCACCGGATGTATGCGAGTCACTGCTTCAAAATGAAAGTTTTTTTTTTTCCCCCTGTATTTTTTTTTTTTTTTTTCAATTGCAGACGCTTGGTTGACCTTCAACTTGATTGCTCTAATTTTGATCAAAGGAACGTTTGTCTCAGAAACTCATTTCTTTTGTATTTATTTTTTTACATTCCCATTGACTTAATATCTCTCTCTGAAGAAGTAATATTAATTCTGGTATGTTTCAATACGATTCCGAATTCGTAAGTTCATTAAGAATGTTGAAATGTACACTCAAAACATTTTGGTCGGTATATGAAAATGTCACAATCAGATTAGAACATAATTCCCGAACTTATCAACAAAAAATGAAATGGTTTGATAGGTCTTCAGTTTTCTTCGATTTTTTATACATATTGCATCACGTTACATATGTATTGCTTAAGCCAATTAAATTACATATGTATTTAATTGACCCAGTACATACATTTATGCATTTAGTGCTTTCAAGTTCGTAGTTTAGTTCATCATTAATACATCGCATAAAAATACTTTTTAATTGTCTAGTGAAAACTACTTTTTACAACTATATTTTATTCGTGAAGTTTTGTGCAAGTTTTTATACGGTCCCTATTCACCGCACAAAAATAGGTTTGTGTACAGTACTTTGTTATGCATCAGATGTAATTCCTAACAATTGAAAGCAAATTTAATTATTTTTTTTATTTCTAATAAATATTTAATTGATCCAATAAACTTCCATCACTGAGCATTCTGGGCAGAGAGTGAATAAGTCCATTAAACTGATTACAGACTATAATATATAAACCCCGCTTATTTATTAAATATCTAATGCGATATACTATTTTTTATGGGAACTGTACCATAAACGTCCTAGGAATTTATGATTTGCTGTCAAATGGGTGAAGAAATCTCAGATAGGCTTAATTAAGATCAGAAAATACTCATTTGAGTGTAGTAATATGATGGGCTACATTTAAATATTGTTCTTATTTTCTATCTAGTTTTAGATTTTATCTACAGTTCAAAACATGCGTCTTGAACTGTTGATAAAATCTAAAATTAAATTCTTCAGCAAAATTATAATTTGTAAGTGCCTTATGAATTAATCATAAAAAATATGTGGCAGGGACAAGGTACTATTTTCCACTACTTGAAGATTTTCGCTGTCGCATCTACTAGCATAAATAAATGTAATTTCGAAACTACAATTTCCTTAGGATCGTCTTTCCCAAGTGTTCTTTTCAAGAAGGTTCATTGAACTGTTATAAGAATTGCCTTTTCTAAATATTCTTTCAAGGTTGCTCAGAATGCTGTTACCGTGATTGCAAAGAATTTCCGATATTAAGATTAGATTTTGAAAAATTTTTGTATTCTCTATTGAAGGAACTTTCTTTTTTATTTTACTAATTATCCAACAAAATGTTTTTCAAATTCCATACCCCGCTCGTAAAAAATAATATTATAAAGATTATTTTTCACTTGAATTTTGAATTTACGTTAAACTTAACGTGCATCTTATATATATATATATATATATATATATATATATATATATATATATATATATATATTAGGTTGGTTAAAAAGAAATCCATTATTTTTACGTGAACTTTACGTAACTTCTTTTGGATTCACTTTGTAAAAAGGTTTAAAACAGCTTTCATGTAGATTTTTTAGGTCTTGCGCGTTACGATTGCTGACATGTGGTTAACTTCGATCATTTTTGATATTTTATAGACATTTTCGATGATGCTGTATCCACATGCGAGGTGCATCTCTAACATCAAAAATACCCGAACGGAATCGACGAAACAAGAATTGTACGTAACTGGTTGTTACAGTCTTATATAGGACGATAAACACCTTTCACAATTTTAGCCACCCGGCTATCTTTTTCGCCGTTACAAGAGAAAAACGAAAATGTATCGAATTTTCTGTTTGTTGTCTTCCATTTTTGAAACCTTGTACTCGTAACTGAATGAATCAAACAAAAAACCGCAAGAGGATATTTTAGTGTCAAATGTCACCTTTCCAACGAGCATAAATCTGAAATTGTTTGATAGATACCTCAGGAGATATCGATCACTACAGACGTCTACCGAAAAAATAATGGATTACTTTTTCCCCAATCTAATATATATATTAACTTGGAGTTTCCTTAAAAATATACATAGATTTTATTGTAAAAATTCATTTGGTACGAAAAATCTTATCTCTATAAAATGATCCAGTAAAAAATTTGAGACTGAAATTGAAATACTTAAAAGAAAGCTTTAAAGAAAATATGTCTCTTTTGTTTATTAACTTTCAAAGAGAGAATCAAAAATCTTCTAAAATATGAAAGCTGTGTTAAAATAAATTAAAATAAAATATTTTACATGATATAATTAATTTCTAATGTTTTTTTTTTTTTTTTTTTTTTCCCCTTTTAATGGCGGGACACTAGTTGATTTACTCTTCTCCCACAACAAGGTCGGAAACTGGTACTCATTTAGCGTTAACCTGTGGCCATTTGTGAGCCAAGTCAAGGAGGCGAGTTCATTGCTCACGTCACACCACCACAAACTGGTTTATATATTAGGGGGGCCACATTCATCCATCATCTCAGAAGAAGAAAGGACAACGATATACAGAGAAAGGAAGGAAACGTCCATGGCCAAACCTGGATTCGAACTCGGGACCAACAGACATTTTAGTTTCTTAAATTAATACAATTCGTTTTTCAAGTTACATCTACATAAATCTATGTCAGAGTTAGCGCTCCTCCCTTTTGTCCAAGTGTTTGAAGATCGAATCCTATCTTGGGTTCGGATATTTGCAGTGGTTCGGAATCCGCTTTAAACTGTTGATCCTGGTCTAATTAGCCCTTGCGTGATTAAAATGATCACTGAGCGCCAATCAAACAAGCCAAACGATAGAAATAGCTTATTTGGAAATTATTTATTATGCTTTATCAGACATATTAATTTTAAAGAATCCATCATGTTATAAATAATTTGGTGTTAAGTATATTTACATAAATTTTATCTTTATAAACTTATTATAAAATAATTTTGCTTATTCTTTCCTTAAAGTAAGATAAGAAAAATCCACTGATCAATTAAATTGATTATTATATCTCTTGATTATTTGAATCAGTACAATTAAATACCCTGATAAATTTAATGATACAGATAATTACTCATTGTGTGTTGAAAATTTTTCAATAACGTTACAGCTAATATTAATCATAAAATAATACTTCTTTGTCTTTTTCATTGTATCTTATCTGTCTCGTTTTTTAGGAACAGCACTATTGTTTGAGTGAAATAGCCTCATTATAAAAATATTTTATTTCAGTTACGAAATATTATTGTCTGTGTTTATTGTATAAACTAGACTGTTTCAACATATATGTTCTAATTTTATTGGATTATTTAAGGATTGTAAAACTGATATTGCGATGAAATTTCTTTTTTAATATCTTGTCTACGACTATTAAAATTGTATTTATTTCTTTACAATTAATATTCTGTGTTCAGAATAAAGTATACATGGTAAAAAATAATCTAGTATGCGCTGATGACGAAAAAGCGAAAGCTTTTTGCAGGTACCATAGAAATTAAATTCTCATTAAATACAGATAACATAAACTACAAATAGAGAACATAATCTATGTCATCTTTATTTAACACAGAAGTGAAAAAATTCCTGAAAACACCATATTTATAAATAAATTTGAACCAGCAAACATAGAAAAAATTCAAAACGAGTTTAAGAATTTAAAAATCACAAAACACTAGAGACCGACAATTTTAAAAATTTTATAACAAAAATTATATGCTAATTAATATTATCAATAGTAAAAATATTTTGCTGCAGTCTCTTTATAAAAGTCTTGTGGCGTAGCGTTTCCCGCTTTCAATGCACTGATCCGAGGTTCTATCCTCGCTCTGGGCAAGGTCGACTTAGCTTTATATATTTTCAATATTTCGATAAAACTGATTACCAAGCATGCTTTGGAACTAAACTCTGGGTTTTCGCTTAAGGCTGACCACCCACATACGCCTCGGTCAAGAAAACAAATATGGCGCTATGGGCTTTGACCCCTCGATGGGCTCTCTATCGTGTAACAGAGTTTAGCTTTTAGTCTCTTTAAAAGTTATTTCATAAAAGACTGGAAATTCAAACTATAATTCTTTTTTTTTTAAATCTCTTAAGGATCCAGTCAAGCCACGTTAACTTACCGTCAAGTATATCAAAGCTCTTCGAACAAATAAATTTATAATGTATTTAAGATCTATTTTAAAAATCAACCAAATGATCAATACAACTTTAGGCAGGGCCAATGCGCTACTAAACAGCTTCTACGAATCATAGAACTCATCATCATTGGTATCAGAAACAGACACTTACAATTGACATCGCAAAAGCTTTTGTAGTAGGGTGAAATACAAAGACCTCCTAAAAAAGTTAATAACATTTAATATAAATACAAATTTTGCTCTTAAATAGCTATCTAAAAAATCATAAATTTAAAATAAAAATGAACAAATTTCCTTCTGCTTATTCGGCGCTGTAGTCCAGAACAAGCTAAGTCCGTCTGATTAAGTTTTCGCTGTCTTGCCTTGTTAAACATCCTTATCCTCAATCTTCCACCACCAGATCAGTTAGGAGTCTTATTCACTTATTCAATGTTGTCTAGCCACCTAATGTGTGATCTGATTTTCCTTTGAGCTCCATTTGGTTCCGAAAAAGTTACTTTTTAATTGGTTTGTGGTCGTTCTATCTGAAGAAGTGACCTAGCTATCTGATAAGATTAGCTTTAATAACATGGATGATGTCCACCTGCTTATAGAATCTCTTGTAACTCTGGAAATTGTAAAGGATGCGACACTCCTGTTATTTTCGCTGACAGCATGAAACATTTTCTTTTAATTTTCTTTTCAAATATCATCAATTTGTTTTCTTCTGATTTAATGAGAGCTCAGCATTCGCTTTCATATGAAGAACTGGTCGTAAAAAGAGTTTTATGGATATTTATTGCCTGGTTGGTTAGAGCGCTCTCGCACATTATGGGAAGGTAGCGAGTTCGAATCCGGACCCAACCTAAGATCCGTCGTATTCACTAATGACAGCTGGGTCATATAAAACATGTCGTGATTACAATACCATCCAAGAGAAATAATACTTCCGAGGATGTCAGGCCAAGTCTAGGTGCCTTCTGCTTTGTCCCTGCTTCTAAATTACAAAGACCCACCCGCTTGCTCAGCTTTCGATCTTGAACCTCCTAAAGCTGCATTTCACATCCTTCATGACACGCACAGGTTCATGAACTTCAGCTATGCCTTTATCAACCAAGTGGGATAAGACAACTATAGTTGCAAGATATTTATTTTCGTAGTTTGACAAAAAGACTTTTCAATTGGCTTTTTAATCCCAAATATAAATTGTTCGCATTAGCCATGCGGCTACTGACTTCGACCATGATACCATTATTTCTTGTGGTGATGCTTCTGAGATATTTGAACTCTTTCATGGGTTCAAATGAATAACCAATTACTAGGAGTGTGGATAAATCAAAGCATTTATTATTTATCTCTATATATCAGGTTGGGGAAAAAGTAATCCCTTATTTTTTCGGTAGACGTCTGTAGTGATCGATATCTCGTGAGGTATCTATCAAACAATGTCAGATTTATGCTCGTTGGAAAGGTGACATTTGACACTAAAATATCCTCTTGTGGTTTTTTGTTTGATTAATTCAGTTACGAGTACAAGGTTTTAAAAATGGAAGA
>JAPDSC010141088.1:45834-68388 GCA_026290005.1 Latrodectus geometricus
TTGTTTGATTAATTCAGTTACGAGTACAAGGTTTTAAAAATGGAAGATAACAAACAGAAAATTCGATACATTTTCGTTTTTCTCTTGTAACGGCGAAAAAGATAGCCGGGTGGCAAAAATTGTGAAAGGTGTTTATTGTCGTATATAAGACTGTAACAACCAGTTACGTACAATTTTTGTTTCATCGATTCCGTTCGGGTATTTTTGATGCTAGAGATGCACCTCGCATGGGGAAACAGCATTGTCGAAAATGTCTATAAAATATCAAAAATGATCGAAGTTAACCGCATCAGCAGTCGTAACGCGCAAGACCTAAAAATCTACATGAAAGCTGTTTTAAACCTTTTTACAGAGTGAATCCAAAAGAAATTACATGAAGTTCACGTAAAAATAATGGATTTCTTTTTCCCCAACCTAATATTTGGTATCATCTTCACTGATGCCAAGGCTCATTTCTTAGAATGTAGCTTCAAGTAAATCGAATGCCTCAATAACATATCTTATTATATCGATGCCGTCGGAGTATGCCAGAATCTGAATTGGTTTTCGGATGACAGCGCCTTTCGTGTTCATTCCAGATTATGTTGAATAAACTCTCCGAGATTATGTTGAATAAAATATAGTCCTTGTCTCAGCACTCAGTCGATGAAGAAAAATGGAGCGTTTGGAGTCTTCATTCTAATTAAAATAAATCTAATAATAATAAAATATTTATAATTTATAAATATTCAATATAAGAAAGCATAATATGTGAAGAAATATGACATAGAGGGAAATTTGATTTATATAAATCATTAATAAAAAAATACTTTCGTAAATGATTAATTAATGCTGACGACAATAATATGGAAAGTGGAAAATATTTATATCAAAAAATAGGTCTACATCATTTTTAATATATGAGTAAAGTGAAAAAATACGAAGTATTCTGTTCAGCAACCGGATATCTCGATTTCGCAAATATAACATTTGCAATCGTGATTCACAGAAATTTGAACACGATGCACATGATCGCACAAAAAAATTCCTTGAGTATATAAAATATAATATTTACTCTAAAAATATCAGTAAGCACATGATTACTGAACAAACAAACACAAAAAAAGTCTTGCGACACTATAGATGGTCTCATTAAGTTGGATTGCACTTACTTTTGTATTTGGTTTGAAATTTCGACGATTAGCAACTGCAGCGTATTTTACACATGGTCACCAATTATAGTTACTGAATATTAAAATTAATTTAAACAATTAATTTACTTACTTTAAAAAACAATACGTCATTGACTATTTAGACAACATAAGTTTAACGGCACATAATTATACAGATAGAGATAAAGTTAGCAAGATTGTATCAGCCTGCAGTGTATGCAAGAGCAAGTGGGAATCCAACTGGTATCTCTTATTTTCTGCCGGCTTTACAATCTGGGAAAAGTTCAAATAGGTGAGAGATGCTACAATCTATGGACAACAATAGGAGTGTACCACAGTTCATTGTATTTTTCCTATAAAGCTCAAACCTAGGAGTGCACTGGTTCATTTGGCTCCAATCCAATCACCTTTAATGAACATGACAGATCTTTGGTTAAACCGGATTCGAACTCACTACCTTTCGGTAACCAGAAGGACACCCTAACCAATCATGCCAGCGTGGCCGAAAACTGGATGTCTCAGAGCGAGGTGCCAATTGTCGCTGCGTGATTCAGATTGGATATTTGGTCGAAATTGTAACAAAATGGCCACCAGGCATCATTTGACCGAACAATTTCGATTGCGACCTATTGAGAGACTCAAGGCAGAATAAATTGTGATAGAAATACTAGATGGCTGAATGTGAGTCCGTCTGTGATTCATAGACTTTGATAACAATTTCTAACCATGGATCCAGGAGGTTTTGCCAAAGACGGCAACGCGCTACCACGAGTACCGATGACGATAAATGTCATTATGCGCACGAAGGAATAGAACTGCGATTGCGACTTAATTCAAAAACTCCCTCCGCAAGCTCCGGAAGGTTGGTATGCAGATCAACCATCCGTCGAAGGCTTCACGAACGTGGTCCTTATGCGAGGCGACTAATCATTTGCGTCCCATGTCATGACATAGGCGGGAACGTTTGTAATGGGCACGTCAATATGTCCATTGGACACATGATCAATGCAGGGCTGTTCTCTTTACAGATCCCTAGTAGCAATTCAACGGTGGGCGGTCATTGGGCAAACGCCTCAGGATGATGAATACTCACCGGGCCCTGCGCGGCAATAGTGCATGGAACAGTGCACTATTTGTCACCTCTATCGGGGAGCGGCTGCGGTATCACTCCCCAGTGAATTGAAGTGACCTGTGCGATGAGTTTACGGCAAATGGGCCGATGAGTTACGTTGGGTTCGATGAAAAGGCAGTGAGTGTTGCGATGATACTATGCCATGCATTTTTATATTCTACTCGGATAGCAAAGCTGTTGTTTTGCTTTTATATATCAAAAATACACTATCGTTTAATAAACTTTTTAACGATAATGTATTTTTGCTTTATAAGCTTGACACACAAAACCAAGGAAAACAAATTTTATTTATACATTTTTTCATATAGAAAAATATTTGTGTTGAAAGACATACTTTAAAAAAAATCGGATAGTATATTTATAAATGAAATTTAAATGTATTTTGCAGATCTAATATTTTTTCACTCTTGGACACATTCCAATATTTTCAATAACTTATTGAATGTCACAAAGTTGGCAGATTCAACATATAACTTCAGTTTTAGAACTTTTTTTTTTTAATGATATTCAATAAATTTTCCTAGAGATCATATTCATCAAGTTTTTTTTCCCCCTAAAGCAATTTCCTATTTCAGAAAAATAAAATTTAATTCAGCAGATAAAGATTTTCCAATTTTTTTTTTTAAATTTCCAATTGAAATTTAATTGTATAAGTCTGAAAAAATTTATTATTTATATTGCTTTTATAAGATTTATATTTTACTAAGTCCTCGTGAAATTCATTTAGAAATTCAGTTTTGAAAATGGAGATTAAAATCATAAGTTATTCATTTAATTCTTCCAATATATTTGATACACAGAAAAATATTATCATAGAACATTTTTAAACTACAGGCTTTGATAGATTTAAAATACATTGATTATATTTTAATTTAGAACAGAGACTACTTTATATCTATGGTATTAGTTGAATTCATTTTTGATATTCTTTAATTTTATATAAATAGCAGAAAAGTTCACTTAAACATGAATATTCTTGAAATTTTCAAATGCAATATTTACAGAGTTAAGGGTGATAAAAAAATGAGATACAAATTTTTTAGTAATAAGTATATATTTTTTATTGTAATAAGATTAGAAATTCAGTTATATTCTCAGATAAATGTATATATATATATATATATATATATATATATATATATATATATATATATTCCTATTTGTGTGCGTTTTTGCACTTTTTATTTTAATATTTATTACACTCTCAACTTCAATATTTACAAACTTAATCACAAAAATAAAATGTTCACAAAAGATGAAGGTTTCTTATTCTTATTTTTTATATATCAGACATATTATTGCACACACATTAGGTTATATTTATTTATACATTAGAATGGGCTTTTTTTTTTTTAAGGCTCTTCTTAAACATTTCCCACCTCTGTCAGGTACACACAGCCATTTTTTAAAGTATTGCTGTACATCAACATCTGTAACATGGTTATCATGATGGCGAATAGAAGCTAAAAACAAATAAATAATGTAATATTAAGAAACAAAGTAAGGTCAACATTTCAAACATTTTTATAATTGATATTATTAATATTAAATTTTCTGTAAAAAACAATTTTAAACTTAACATGGAATGTAATGAAAAATAAATAGAAAGTTAAAATATTATTAAAATTAAAGTTTAAACTAAGAAAGATAAGATGTAAAGTTAATCCATATACTCCAATCATTCTTTTGATCTAATGATAAACTTAGCATTTTAAAAATTACATAAGCAAAGCATAAACAAAAAATAGTAAATATTCATTTTCCCTAACTGTAAGTAACAAACACGACATAAACTGAAAAAAAAAAAAATGTAATTAAAGATTAAAACTGGAAGTTATAAAATATTGTATTCTTATCATTAGTACAATGGTTATGATTCTGAAATATTTAGATTAAATTCAATTATTATAAATAAACTATTACATTTGAATTTAATGATGTTTTCATATTGCACTATATTACTTTTAAAATTTCTAGAAGCAGTAAAACTTAAATAGTTTAAATATAAAATACTAACCTGTTATCAAATTTATAACATTCTGGAGGGTGGAAACATCACTTGAGCTTGTACCACCTTTATTAGTCAAAAGTCAGCTGAAAATAGTAACAAAATATTAGAAATATAAACTTCAACATAAGTTTTAGTTCCTCAACCCAACTAACCATGTTACTGCTTTTTTACCTATCAATTAAATATTTAGAAACTTTGTTTTTTTATATACCATTCAGATTGCTTGAATTACTTTGAAATTTACATTATGTCAGAGGAAAAATTCCAAGAAAGATGAAACCCAAACCAGGTCTCTGGAATTATTTCTTTGTAAATAATTTTTACAGTAAAAATTTTTAACATAATTTTTGTTGCAAAAAATATATAAACACATATCATATATCTTTAAATTTCAAACATACAATTTGCATATTGTATACATTTACACTAAAGTGGTTTGATTATTTTTCCTTGTATTAATATGTGTAATATAAATATTTATATATTATACAAACAATCTCTCTATCATAACTTAATATATTGTTTTATTTATGCCACAATATTTATCATTGACTAACAAGGAGAACAATGAAACTCATTTTCTTTTTGGATAATTACTACATATATCACTAATTTTTTTGTCATATATTAAACATTATGCACCAGATTTTTAAAATTCTCATCAAACAAGTTCAATCATCAAGTTAAAAAAAATCAACTAAATAAACATTAAAAGACTCCAAACCTTCAATAGTTTGTAAAGGAAAAATTCATACACAGTAAGCAACCCACCTTTATTTGACTTGGACTTAATATCTTGGTTATACATTTAATACAAATATTAATATGCAAACTGTACAATTTCTTATGCTGGAAATTAAACAATTTAATTACAAATAGGACTTTAAAATTCTTATTAATTTTATCATGTAATAAATCATGAAAATTATTTTATCAAAATTAGTTATTACATGAACATGATTAAATAT
The DNA here is from genome assembly GCA_026290005.1 of Latrodectus geometricus. Classification (NCBI taxonomy): domain Eukaryota; kingdom Metazoa; phylum Arthropoda; class Arachnida; order Araneae; family Theridiidae; genus Latrodectus; species Latrodectus geometricus. The sequence goes on from JAPDSC010141088.1 coordinate 51,097, forward strand.
GGGAAATATAGTTTAACATATGAAATATGGGAAACACAAAAAATTTTCTTTATATGGCAAAAGTATACCTTTACACATTATGTTAGTGAAAGACCATAATTTATATTCGGAAAATTTGGATACCAAAAATATTTGAATATTAGTAGACTCACATGAAATTCTTTTGAAACTTTAAAAGACCTACCAAGTAACATAAATGATTTATTTTCACTTAAGATTATATCATGAGTCTTAATGTCACATCATGACAATTGTTTGAACCTTTAAGTGTGAAATAGGTTCCTTCTAATTTTAAACAGTGCTACCCAGCTATACTAAGTCTTAACATTAATGATGATTGCCTAAGAGATTGATTCTATAATTTCAAAATTTTCTGAAATATCTGTTAATTGCACAGCATTTAATTCTTTGTATCTTAAATACACTTGCCAAAGGGGTAGATTGAAGATCTAATAAGTTTTTTCAGCTTTCCTAAATAATTTTCAAACTGGAAAACACTAAAATTATCTAGGTGGCCATACCATTTTACATTTTCAATAAGATGTGATAGTGCATGGATACTGTATGTGATAAATTCTTTGCAATACAAAATTGTACACTTCTCAACAGACTCTAAGCAAAGAGCCACCATATTCAAAATATTTTGCAAGAGATTTTTCAATGACTAGTATTCATATTGAAAAATGTAACAAGAGGAAACAGTTGTAATATTTCTCAGATAACATATTTTTCAATAGAACTGGTTCTGTATAGAGAAAAAATTATCGCCATTCAGTAGCTTTCCAAAGATCAATGTGTTTTAAATGGCTGTTTTTTTTCACCATCATTTCTCAAAGAAGCATTAATTTCTGGATAAGTCATCTTTCGATACCATTTATCTTTTCGTCACCTACCATGTATCATAACCATAGTAACCAGTCAACAATTTAGTACAAGTAACAAAAGCTCTTAATGGATATCACAAATTACTGCATTAACAAAAATTGAAAAGTTTTTACCCAATATTGCAAGACCAGCATAACAATTTTTGAATCTTTAACTAATTCTTCCAGAAATTCATTGATATCAGGTTTCTTTTCAACAAATAAATAAAAAAAAAAGGTGTATCTATTATCTTTCTAATGCTACCTAAAATTGGCCAAAATTTATATGAACTGTTATACAAAGGAAATCTATCAATATGTAAATTTATGCTTATAGTAGACTGTTTTAGTTTTCAATCCATACTAGAGTTTTTGCTTAATAGTGTTTTTTAAAGAGAAATGGATATATTCACTTTCTTGAATTTTAGATACAGAAACATAAGTAGGTGTACTGAGTAATGTTCTAGCTGGCAATTTTGTATGATAATGTTTAAGTACATTTAATATGCCATTTATAGCAACCCAAATTAAATTATGTTTCAAAAAACATTGTTTTAATTTCTCTTTAGGTACTGAATTGCTTAAGATATTTGACTCATTATATAAAGAGTTAAGTATTTTGAAATCTTTAACTGTGGCACTACATTGTTGATCTGGGTCCATGTAATTTTCATTATTGGTTTTTAATTACTATATATTATTATTATTATGCATATTTATAAACTAAAAACAATAAACAGACTAAAGTACACAATAAAATTAATATTATTTCAAACATATTGCTTGTAATTCTTATTCGGACTTACATTTTACCAGTACAAAATAAATATAAGTCTACAAAGTGACAGAATTAAATAAATAGGCATTTTAAAGATATGTACTTGTTATTTATTTAAAAGAATTGATAGTACTTACCAAAATATTCTGTTATAAATGCTTGCTAAAAATAATATAATAAAAAATAGCTAATTCCAGAACGAAATGTAACTAGTACAAGTAGTAGAAAAAAAAAAAAATTGGTAAACACAATGAATTTCAAATATGGCGGCCGCGCATGCGTAGAATTTTTACTTATTCTACTCGTGATTCGTTTCAATCTCTTTGGTAAATACCACGGCTGCCGCTTAATGACCACTGCATCAACAGCCGATGACGATGTCGAGCACAATCAAAGCCTCCTAGAAAGGTAGAACTTCTCTTTCTAGGAGGCTTTGACAATGTACGGTAGAAAAAACGGTGACCGTTTCATGTATAAGATACCGGGCTCGGACCGATGAGAAAATTTGGTGAAAAGTGAGTTGCCAATGGAACCGATGAATGGCCAGTGTAATACCAATAAGCCTCTGCTACTAGGGATGAATCCTGGTTTAGCCTCGAAAGCATTAATAGGTGTAATTTCAATTGGAGAGAACATGGAACTCGTTTTCATCCATCAAACATCTGTGAAAGAGATGCATACAGATCAGACATCATCTGTATTTCAAGTAGTATCTCTTTGGGAGGACGCACAGACCTGCATGTCTTTGCCAGTGAAACTTTTAATGCTCACACCTATAGATATGACATCCTGGATGCTTATATGTACCCTTATGCCAGGCAATGTGATGCTTTTGTGTTACAGATAATAATGTGAGCCGCTAACAGGGCTCGTGGATACTTATCTTGAGCAGGAAATAACTGAGTACCTGTTTGTTACCGAACTTTAACCCAATCGAGCATGTTTAGGACATTCTAGAACGATGTGTAGCTGCTCTCATTTCCTCTCCGAGGACCTTAGTTACTCTTTTAATTTCTTTGGAAGAGCAATGACTCGCACTTCCTACACAATTAATAAACCGTATTATTGAGAGCTTCACACATCGCTGCGTGTGCTGTGTTGCTTCTTGGGAAATCATACACCATATTAAAGGTACTTTTCCTATACCAAACTTACACTTCCAATTGAATGGTAAATAATGTGTCATCAATTTGCGACACAAATTTAATTCAACATCTCTACAATAAGCTTCATTAAATTCCATGCATTTTTGTTTTATTGTCATTTTTTGAATTTTTCTTAATTTAGGGTTACCAATGTATTTTCATTGTTTACCTCACTCTTATCAGATCAATGGAACATTGTACACTGAAACAATATGTTCACTTAAACAGTACGTGAACAGTTCACAAACAGAGCAACTTTTTAACTACCACCTGATTAGGCTTAAAAGCTAATTATCATGTTTGGTTTTCAATTGTATAAATCGCTTTTTTCTCTCTCCCCTCACAGTAATTCGAAAATATCCCAAACTTCCATTATTTATGTACAACAATAAACTATTACAGGCTGCAGCTTATTCATACGTTGGGCGTTGTTTACCTATGAATTAGACCCGAGATCTCCAAACTTTTCAGCCTTTAGGCTATATTGTTTACTCCAATAAGTTCCAAGGGCCAATATTGTTTTAATTTTTCTGCTATTATCTATAATTTCTAGACTAGTCGTTAAGGACACGTTCTGAAAAAGTAAAATTTTCTGGTTCAACAACAGCAATTATTATCAGGGGTATTAATTCGACCGGGACACTTACATCTAGTGGTCAAAAGCTGAAATAGATAATTAAAATCCTTTATCACTAGCAGGTGGCGCTAATAGTAGTTTCGAAAGCTCAATTACAATTAAACATTCGCGAATAACCTCATTGATTCGAGGAGGTTTTGATGTAGTCCACTCACCTTGAGATCGCAGTAGTTGGAGTATAAAAAGCTATCGGCGCCGCAACCACGAATCAGTCTACCTTGGGAAAACTCAGGAAACGGAATTGTGTGTCTATTCTGAAATAAAGTAGTACGTAAAATTCCAATCCGACCAACGCTCATGCGTATATATAACTTTATTTTGATTTAACTTTTAATTTTTTTTGTGTGATTTACTAGTATGGAAAAGAAGCGAAAAATTTTCAACGAATGCAGATCAATGGCACTGTAGTGATCCCTTTCTCACGTCCTTAATTAGTAACGGAAATGGCAATTTCCCCTTCTCAGCCCATCTGGGAAGGGTGAATAAATTCCCACGCTTGGACGTATGGACTCACAGTATGGACAGGAAATACATTCCGACCTCCTTTTTCTCTTGGGGGAAGCAGGCGTCAGGGAGAACGTGATATACCAGTTGAGCAGAGTACGACGGGCCCCAGCTACTTGGTACGCGACCGTCTTGTGATGTAGAAGAAAAGTAATAAACGCTTTCTTGAATTGAAGTCTTGATTCTGTTCTTCACTCCGAACACTGATCACTCAATACGATAGTGGTGACCCGAGAAATTATGAACCTCATATCTATGCTCATTTTTCCTGAATAAAAACTGCATAATTATGGAGTCAGCGGCTGTTGTCATACCAGCATTCATAAAAGCAGACACTTCGTTGTGGTTTTATATGATAGAAAGTACTTTCGCACTAGTGACTCCTAAGCCTATAGCTGAATCTAAAACGAAATATAATTATGTAGTCGCTCATCTTCCTCCAGAAACGACAACCATCGTCAGGGATGTCATTATACAGCCAGATACAACAGACCCGTATCAGAATCTGAAGGGAAAACTAGTGGAACGATGTTCGGAAAGCAAGACTCAAGAAATTCGGCGGTTGTTAGCTGGAGAAAATCTGGGAGACCTGAAGCCTTCAGAATTGTTACGGAACATGAAACGTCGAAACGAGAACCACAACATCGATGATTCTTTACTCCTAGAACTTTTCAATCAAGCAATGCCAGTTCCAGTGCAGACGATCCTAGCATCGATTTCTTCTCTGACTTCCGACAAAGCTGCTGAGATTGCCGATAGAATTCTACGAATTCCTCCTCAAAACGCCTTTGCTGTCTCCAGTCAATTCAATCGTCATTCACCGTAGAAAAGAAATCCAACTTCGATGCTCTCTACGAGGAAATAAAGGAGCTACATAAGGAAATTGCGGAAATACGATCGAGATCGAGAAGCAAGAATCGGCGCCAAGAGAATTTTTACCATCGGCAGAGATCTTCTTCACGAAATAAACTCTGCTTTTTATCATGCCCGATTTAAGGAAAAGGCTCGAAAAAGTACACCTCCATGCTCATTCCAAGGAAACGATACTCCGGGGGAGTAGCTTCGACGGACTCCTCCTCCGAAAATTTTACATCTCGTCGCATGTTCATAACGGACAAAAATACAGGTACGTGTTTTCTTGTTGATTCAGGGAGTGATGCTTCTATAATGGTCGCCTCTAAACAGGAACGCACACTTCCCGTTCTTCAAACATTTCGCGCTGCGAACGGAAGTTCTATCAATGTGTATCGCCGTAAATCGGTAACTGTGAATTTTGGATTAAGAAGGAATTTTACTTACTCATTTTATATTTGTAATGTATCCAGTGCAATATTAGGTGCAGATTTTTTATATCGTTTTAATTTATACCCAGACTTAAGGAATAAGCGCCTTGTAGATAATACAACGAATTTAAAAGTATATGGTAAAATATTTAGCTGTAAAATATTTTCTATTAAATCTGTTTTTGTAAATAATGTATATGGTAAAATATTGTCCAAAACCCCGATATTACAAAATTACCAGATCCTGATATGCCTATAAAACATAATACGGTTCATTATATAAATACCAAAGGTCCACTAGTCGTAGCTAAGCCTAGACGTTTAGCACCTGACCGTCTAAAAAGTGCAAAAGCTGAATTTCAGCGCATGATTGAACTGGGTCATATGGGAGCATCAAAAAGCCAATATGCTTCTCCTTTGCATATGGTGCCTAAAAAGGGTACTGTCGAGTGGAGACAGGTCGGTGATTTTCGTGCCCTTAATGCACAAACTATTAAAGAGCATTATCCGATTCCTTGCATAACCGATTTTACTTCAGATTTACATGGCAAACTAGTGTTTAGTCATGTCGACCTTGTCAAAGCATATCATCAAATTCCGATTAATTCTGCAAACGTTCACAAAACTGCGATTTGTACTCTCTTTGGTCTTTTTGGAAGTCTGCGCATGCAATTTGGTCTTTGTAATGCGTCCTCAACTTTCCAACGCTTTATTGACGAGGTAACTCGAGACTTACCCTTTGTATACGCATTTGTTGATGATCTACTTATAGCCTCCAGTTCGGAAAGCGAACATCTAATTCATTTAGACCTATTATTTTCCAAATTAAATGAATATGGATTATGTATAAATACAGAAAAATGTGAGTTTGGTAAATCAACTATTGAATTCTAGGATTTAAAGTATCTAGTAGCGGTATTGAACCCTTACCAGACCGAGTAAAATGTATTTTAGAATTTCCTCGACCGACTACTCTAACTCAGTTACGCCGATATTTAGGACTTTTTAATTTTTATCGTAGCTGTATTCCGAAAGCAGCTGACATTCTAGCACCCTTAATAAAATTCCTGGAAGGCCATAAAAACAAAAAGAAACACCCTCGTTCTAGTGCAAATGACAAGGAGCAATTAATTTGGGACGAACAAGCAAATAATTCTTTTGAAAATCCAAAACAAGTGATTGCTAAAGCAACGCTATTAAGACACCCTATCCCAGGAGCAGATCTAAGTTTATGGGTAGATGCTTCAAGCGTAGCAATCGGTGGTTCCTTAATGCAAATGTCAAATAGCAATTGGGAATCCATAGCCTTTTATATAGTTAAGTTAAGCAAATCTCAAAGAAATTGGTCCACTTGCGACCGCGTGTTATATGCTATATATTCCTCTATAAAAAAAATTTAGACACATGTTAGAAGGTAGATCTTTTGTCATATATAGTGACCAAAATCCTCTTAGCTATGCATTTAAACAGAATCCTGACAAATGCAGTCCTCGCCAACTACGTCACTTAGATTTCATTTCCCAATTTTCCACTGACATTCGTTACACAAAAGAATCTGATAACATTGTAGCAGATGCACTCTCTCGCATTGAGATAAACGAAATATCTACTTCAGTACTAGACTTTAAAGAATTTGTCTCAGCTCAATCAAAAGATGAGGAACTGCAAAATCTTTTAACTGAGAATAATCCTTCCTTAAAGTTAGAAAAACATTACTTTCCTCTTGAAAATATTAACCTTTATTGCGATCTTTCACAAGCTACCCCTCGTCCATTCGTTCCAAAATGTATGCGCAGAAAAATATTTGAAAATATACACTTTCTTTCTCACCCAGGTATTGCAGCTACTATTGATTTAATCACGAAACGCTTCGTTTGGCCTGGCATGCACAAACATATTAAAGATTTTGTTCGCAGCTGTGTTAAATGCCAAAAAGCTAAGATAACACAGCACACTAAATCTCCCATTGGCACTTTTGCTATACCGGATGCTCGGTTCGCACATGTACATATTGATTTTATCGGACCTTGACCTCCTTCTGAGGGAAAACAATATTGTTTGACCATTATTGACAGATTTACAAGATGGCATGAAGTCATTCCGACAGAAGACATGACTGCAGAAACAACTGCTCGTGCAATAGTACGTGGGTGGATTTCAAGATTTGGATCACCAGTCACTATTACTACAGACCAAGGCAGAAATTTCGAATCACATCTATTTCATGAACTCACAAATATGTTAGGGTGCAATAGAATTCGAACCTCACCTTATCATCCTCAAGCTAATGGCATTATCGAATGAATGCATCGACATCTTAAATTCTCCTTAAAAGCTCACAATCAAACAAATTGGACAGAAATATTGCCAATCGTATTATTAGGGTTACGCACGGCTCTGAAAAACGATCAAAATTACTCAAAAATATGCAGAAAGTTAGCGGATAGAAAAATTTGAACCTGTGAAGTGTGGATTGAAATTTCGACAATTTTTGTTTACGAAAGTCAAGGGGGCTGCAACTTGTGCCAGTTTTCATGTGGGTCTTGAAATCGCAAAACCTGGAAAATCATTCCCCGATGGAGAAATTATGAAAGAATGAGTAATTGCAGTTGTTAAAGATATGTGCTCCGAAAAGGTAAATTTATTTAAAACTGTCAGTAAACATCGTCGATCGAAGGGTACAAGACATCACTGAAAATATATCATCTCAACTGTCTGACAAAAATAAACATTTTGAGTAGTTTTCTCTGGTCTTAGTTGAATCAATAGATCAGATGTTGATTTTAATTCAAGGATTAAATAAAAGCTGTAAAGTATGTGAAGAATTTCTTAATGTTGATAGTATTCACGGCACAGATACTGGGGAGGATATTTTTAAGAGAGTTGACAAAGCTATTAATGAAAAGAATCAACGATGGAGAAATTTTAAATCTATTACAACTGATGGAGGCAAAAACATGAGCAGTAATTACAAAGGAATGGTTGCATTTGTTTCAAAGGCGGTAAAAAAGGATGGTGGTTCAAAACAATAAGTTTTACATTGTATTATTCATCAACATTTTTGTGCGAAAAATGTTTGAATATGTCTGAAATTCCATAAACAGTCATATCAGTTGTTAATTTTATCAGATCCACTGCGCTGAATTACTGACAATTCCGCGAGTTTATTGGAGATATTGGTGAAAATAGTTTACCATATCATACTACCGTATGCTGACTTAGTTGCAGAAAAGCTCTTAAGCGCTTTTAAATCAAAAATTTTTCGAATGTAAAGCATCACATCTTACTAAATTACAAAATAGCAAATGGCTGTGGAAGTAAGTTTCTATGTCAAATTGATAAAACATATGAACGAACTAAATTTGAGCTTGGATGGAGAAAACCAACTTTTCCCTGATCTATACACTAATATCAAATCATTCCGGCAGAAAATTATATTGTTTCAATCACAGTTACGTAAAAAATGTTTCAAACATTTCAAAACATATAAAATATTCAGCCACACTACTAAGACTAAGACTCCGTCAATTTTGCAATCGAAGTTCTTTGAAGATAAATTTTGACATTCGTTTTTCAGACTTTGATGACATTGCAAATGAAATTAAAATTTTTCAAAATCCTTTTTTGTTAAAACGTACCCTCAGAGTTTCAAATGGAAATCACTGATTTGCAGTGCAGTGATATAATTAAGAACAAGTATAAAACTAATCTTTGTTGGAATTTTATAAGAGTCTTTTGCTCATATGATTTGATAATTTACATATATTTATTCGTGGGATGTTGTATGTTTTTGATACATGTTTTTCTGTGAGAAAACATTCTCTGTTGTTGTTGTTACTAATGACACTTGGCAACGCCAAATCCGCCCCTCAAGAGACTAGGCGAATAAAGTCAGAGAAAGAGCGTCTTCCGTTTTTGAATAGAGCACCCTCATACGAAGGTGGAAGTACGACTTTTGGCTCATAGATGGCGGCACCATCTGAATTTCCAATTTAGAGATTGAAACCAAAGAAGACCTTATAGCCTGGCTCCAACCACCCCCAGAGGTATTAATTTGAAATGGGAACATGGAGGACATTGCGACCTGACATATTTTACGTGCCCCAGTCGTCTCTAAAATGAAGTATTCAAAGAATATTTACAGATCTAAGTTAAACAATGAGCATCTTAAATATCTTTTAATAATAGGTACAAGTAAAATTAATCCAGAACTACAAAATATTGTGAGTGAAAAATCACAATTACATAAATTTTCTTACTATTATTTTACAACTGGATACCTCACAGTTTCATTCCGCTTAATTTAGCTTTTTAGTTTCTGAGAGGTTTTCAGGATTAAAAACCATAAACTTGATTCAAGTCATATACATTCCAAACATCGATATCCATATACATGCGATACTCTATATCATAACTACCGAGAATTGCAGAATGTTCATTAGTTTATTGTGTTAGTGCGATTCATTTCAATTATTTTTTAGCTCTTATGCTTAAGTTAAAACTTCTGAGTGTTATGCTTGTCATCCAGCTTTACCTAGAAAGTAAATAAAACCGAGTTATTATCATTCTGTATTTTTTTTTTTTTTATCCAACTTATTCAGCAATAAATCGCTGTCGCGGATTGTATTGATGACATTAGCAGGCCAGATCTGGCCCACGTGCCGTATTTAGAGACCCTTGAATTTTACAATAATGTAATTCGTAACAGTATTAAATTTTATTATGTTGTAAAATGGCCGAAGTAGTATTCTTGTAAGATTTGCTCTATCGCAAAACTGTATGAAAGTGTGAAATCAAGGCTATAGCAGTATTTAGAATTTAACTTCTTTAGTAGCTTATTACAGGTCAAGGCAGTATCAACAGACTTCTTCCAATGATCTGGTTATTCACAAGGGTTTGCTAAAGATTGACTTGAAGAAGCGATATTTAACTACACATAATCAATTCATTTTGTGTGAGGTACTCTTTTTTTTCTTTATCCCTAAATTACGACAAATATCACCTTTTAACCAATACGCAATTCCTAAAATCTCTATTCTAATAATTTCAAAGAGATCGTTTGCTGTAGTTATTGTGACTGAAACAATCCAAAACGTAGCAACTTTTAAAAATGTCTTAAGACATAATAGGGTACAATGAACGGGTGAGACAAGCTTGGTAAAACAACATGGTGGACGGAAGGAAAAGTTGAGTGAATAAAATCGACAGGCCGTTGAGCTAAACGTGTAACTAGATTCTTTATTGCCAATAATTATACTTGTATTTATGAGACACCTTCATAAGTAGAGCATTTACAGCAAAGAAACATTTCTCAGCTACTTGTCACAGATATCAATATTAAACATCGTCTATGATGGTCCCAACACCGCAAAACCTGGTTGATTGATAAATGGAAAACAGCATGGTAAAAACAATCATTTTTCACTCTTTCCTTTACAACAGGATAAGTGGATGTTTGAAATATACCAGCAAATGCGAATGATCATTCCTGGTACGGGCAGCCGTGTCATAGTTTTCTGCTGGTTCAATCATAAACCGGAAGGGAAAATTCATCGGAAAGAATTATAGAAAAGAATTCCGTAGAGAAGGTTAATCTTAAAATGATAAATTTTTCTAACAAAAGATAGAACTTTCCAGACTGGTATGATTTTATTCGCATAGTGGGTCACGACTAAATATTGTTTGATGAACAGGAAAGGAAATAAAAACTACCTTGATCTATACAGTATCCTCAATACACATCTCGACCTCATTATATTGCAATCTTAATTGTCTATTTTTAAGCCCTCAATTCGGGATCGATAATCTCCATCGGCATTTCAACCGAGATTTTGGCAATATCTTCATTGAATATGGTACTACATCTTTGCAAAAACTTTTTCGCGGGCTTTTTATTTGAGCAGTGCTTTTTAGAGTGGAAGGTATCGGAGGCAATCTAAATTTGAACACGAAGAGAACGAGGTTTGTGCTTATACCTTAAGTATGTATGATAGTCCGATGTAATACAGATACTCAAATTAACCTTAAGCATGTACATCTATCGGAGTAGGTGTTGGAAATTTTCCGTGCTTTTACACTAACAATGTGTATGTTTTCTTAAAGTACAAGTTTAATTGTTAAAGGCTTCAAAGTACTCTGGCAAACAAAGCAAAAGTTAACGAGAAGAGTGGAGGAAGAGATGAAAAAATCAGAAACTAAAAGTGTGAAAGACGCTGTGAGAAATTGCTATAATTTGCATTTTAATTTGTAAATATTTTTTAATTTTAATTGGATTTCGTAATTATTAAATACTAAGTCAATCTATTTTAACTTTTATATTTATTTAATACCTATATCGCTTATATATATATATATTCACAAAAACACATATCAATATGTGTGTATATATATATATGTATAATATTAGTTATCTTTTTATAAAGATAATCTAATATAACTAAATGAAAATAATTTTTCCATAAACATTTAACTTATAGTTATTATAAATATTATATCGGACAGAAAATCATTGTAAATTGACGCATGGTATATTTCTACTTCTGTAGGAGTTTACTTTGCCGTATGGTGTCAGTGTGTTTCGTTTTTCTTCCGATGGGTATCTCGGTTCCAATTCCAAAATAAAATATAGATAAATATTTTATTTTAGAATTTGAACACAAATGTTTATTCAAGTAGTTTTCATTAAATAATGCTTACTAAATAAAAAAAATGCATCGACAATGTTTTAAGAGTGGTTGATTGTATTATGAATTTTATTATAAATTAGATTCACTACCATGGTTAGAAACAAAGATCTAATTGCTAAGTTATTTTGCTATTTTTAAGGGAAAAAAAATTATTTCTATGCTGAAAGTATATTAATATATATATATATTTATTACTGTCAATTAAAATTTTTTCACTCTTACAATATTTTTATTTACAAAAAAAAAAAAAAAAAAAAAAAAAAAAATTATGATATTTTGTATGGGAAATGTATTAAGAAAATTATTTTTTTATTACTATGTTGCCTTTTTATTGTTTAATGAAATTCTAAAAGCATAAATTATAAAAACTAGTGAGTGTAGAATTCGAAAATGTAATCATTAAAAGCAAATAAGATTCGTTTTAGAATTTTTATTAATACCAAATATATATATATTATTAATCATTTTTATAAAATATTCCATCTAGCATATCTTTTTTTGGTAAGAGTGAAAAACAAAGCGATTAGCAAAAATTTGCTCTAAATAACATGACTTTAACAAGAAATAGATGAAATTTTTAAATCTTTATGAATTTGTTTTATTTGTCATTAAATATACATTGAGGCACAATTTGGAGATATTTGCTTCAACGGATTCCTTTTTCTTAGTCTTTCAGTTCTTGTTGCTTTCTTTCATGGTGTAGCAATTTCAATATTCAGCAGAGTAATTTCAATAAAAAATTACAGTTATTACTTTCAAATATATTACGTTTCCATTGATCATGAATTTACAGTGCTGCCATCTATTTTCTGAAAAATGTACTTATAAATAATGAAAATTTTTTTATTTTTATTTTAAAACAGTGCAACTTTAATAAATTTAATAATTTAAATAAAAAATTTAATAATAAACTCATATTTTGACAATATGAGTCAAAATATTGTTCTCTTAATATATGTTTTAATTATAACATATATATTATATTCAGAATATATCAGCATAATTATATTAAATTTATTTATCCTATTTTTTCATGTAATTTCGTTTGATTCCAAGTAAAATTTTAATAATAAAAATTACCTCCTTATCTACAAAAGAGTCATTAATTTTTAACAATCTTTCAAACATGTACAGGGTTTCTATAAAATATTTAATACATGCTGGTATTTAATAATCCATAAGGTAATATATATAAATTTAATTAAATAAAATTAATGCTTAGAGAAATCTAAAAATTTTCTGATCTTTGTCCTTGCCAAAAATGACCCTTTATCCTACGGAAATAATCAAGTCAATAGTCGATTTCATTTTAGAGAATTCATTCGATTTCATTTCGGTTGCTGCGGTGTAATCCTGGCCTTTAAGTCATAAATGTTCGACATTTTTCCTCTGTAAATATTGTCTTTTATAGAATTCCTCACGGAAAAATCTAGCTTTATTATATTAGACGATACAAGTACCCATAAAATCGGATCAAGTCCATCATCTTGTGAAATGATTAATGCAGACTCAAATCGTAATAAATAATAATACTATTAATTATATTTTTTTTAATTATAATTTGAATTTAAAAATAATTATAATTTGATTACTAATAATTACGTAATCAAATCGCAAAAAGTAATAATACTCAAATCGAAGAAAGAAACTTTCTATAACAAGAAAAGAAGATTATTTAAAAAGAACAATGAAAAAGGAAATTATCGATAGAAACTTTCTTATTGTAAAAAGTGTATGTTATTCATTCAAATGAAATTATATATTAATAAAATAAAAATAAATGCATAGGTTTTGTTAGATCTTCATAACTTTGTGGACATCAAAACTTCAAAATATGTTAGGCATTCTATATGGACATGTATTATTGATGAAAGGTAAACTGTTATTACTTATTCTACATACCATTGTGCTTAATATTAAATAAATATATTTCTTTTGTCCATAAAAAATATTATTAAAAATAGAGTACTATTTTTTATGATCAAAAGCACTAAAAAAAGTTTGAATATAAATTAAAATTAAATTTTTAAGCAAACGCAAATTCATTTTTAGCTTTAAATTTATCATCAGTTTTATGTTATTTTCGACTAAAACGTCAAAAGTTAAATATATCCTTACTTAAATTACAAGAAATCTATAAAAAGAAAACTTTAATTGAATTATGGATGGAAAACAATAAAAAGCAACCATAATTTGTTAGAATATTTTTGCAATTACTTTGAAAAGTATCTTGGGACAATTGTTTACATATCTTTTTAATTTCATTGTGAGTTTCATGAATTATTACTACAAATTGGTTGAAAGCAGTATTTTAACAAACTGTAATTCTTAAAAATATGAAGGTAATTCCAAATAAATTACTAAATGGATAATATAATAGCCTTAATAATGTAATTACAGCTGCTACAAATTTTTAAATTATAATTGTTCTTATATGAAGTTGATTTTGATATCAGAATAGCTTCTTCAGCCATATCACATTAATTGTTATACATGATGTGAAACAAATTTCAACACTGATTACATATGTTTTTAGTGTCTTGATCAAGTATAGAGTTGCATCTATTCAACCAAAGTGCTTAACTTGACCATTAACTAATCGCATATCATTTTTATTATTTGCATAAATATTTCATAGCCGGCACAAGAATTTGGTTATGAGCTGCATATTAAAAGAAATTCTGTTTCTCAAGCGTTTCTGTTTATTGCCTTAAAATCCTTGAAGGATTTAATTTATTTGTTCAATTATCTATAAATTACTAAATATTGCTTATTCAATTAGTGTCCTTTGTAATAACACAACAGTATCAGAATAGTTATAAGCATTACTAAGAAGGATTTTTTTTATTATTATTGCTAGTAAAAATGCTGTAAATAACAAATTTTTAAGTTTGTTTATAAATTATTTCTTCATTTTATTTAAATTGTATTCATTAATGGTTGTGTTCTTTCAGTTTTTTAATTTTCTTAGACTTTTATAAATTTCTTTTTCACTCTTTATTAAACGGAAAACATAATTTTTATTGAAGCCAGGAATTTACATATACTAGTATTGAAGAAATAACTACTGTTACCATACAGATATAAGATCGATTATATGTGTATGTATTTGACACAAGTTTACATTTTAAACTATCTACTTTTGAAAATATTCAAGTCTAAAAAATTTATAATCTTTTTTTTTGGAGAAGGAGGAAGATGCGTTAGTTGTATAACAATATTAAAAAAGGACTATTATTTTTCAATTTATTCTGAATACAAACGTTGCTTTTCGTATAGTTTTTAACACTGACTTAACATCCAGTCTTTGAAGAAATAAATAACTTCAGGTACAAACATTACGAATCGAAATTTCACATGGTTTTTAAAATAGTTTCTAACATATCTTGCAAATTTGAAATGACATTATTACTCCCAATTTATTCATAGTAGTTCAATAAAGTTGCTTGTTGTGAGGATGGCTAACAAATCTTACTTTGTAAGCATAAAGTAAGCCAAACTTGATTAATCTGAAGTTGATATTAGAATTGAATCATTTTAACAACAGAATTTTGAATTATTATAACAGGGTAGATACCCCCCTATAGGTATATATAAATCAATTGCAGAGGTTTTGAATATCATGAGTTTTCTCTTTTGCAAGGTGGAATGTAAGCATTTTCCATCTATCTAGTGTGGAATGTTACAGACTTTTGACCGTTCACAATCACGTGATCATGCATTAATAAAAACTGATAAGCTTCTTCTTTGCTACTTAGATCTTATAATGATAGTGAGGTCACTGTTAAAATAAAATTATACTCTTAAATATTTTCCAGTTTTTTTTTCATAATTTTTATGCAAATAAAATAAAATATATGAAAAAACATAAATATAATAAATATTAAAATTTTCTATTGATGAATATCAGTGGTAAAACTGAAATTGAGTAATGTAAGTAACATTGTATGGTTTTTAAAGTTGTATGCACGAGATTTAAATATTCAAATTTGCAATATTTTCATTATTTTACTATTTACAGGAATAGTTAAAAGACTAAAAAAAGAAACTTTGTTTTTAAAAAAATGTAATATATTTTTGACTGAGCAAATAAATAAAGAGATAATTGAATCTGCAAGAATTTTATTCAAATATAATAGTAACACATAAATACATTATTATGGCACAATATATTTCTTATCTCACTATTCTGTACAAAAATATTCACATAATAAAGGGGAAAAGAAAAGACAAATGCATTTCATTTGCATTAGTGAAGAAATAAAATAAGCAAATGAATTAAAAAATCTAGATTTCAAAAATAACAAATTCGTAATAAAGAAACTGATTTTCAGCATTATAAAAGTGTAAATCCACATTTGAAATGTTTAAATATAAAATTATATTAGTATAATAAAAAGAATTACCTAATAATTTTATAATGCCAAATTATATAAAATTATTGGGTAATTCTTTAGGTTTCCTTACATTATTATGTTATCAAACATTAATTATTTCTAAATTTTGTAATTCTAATATAATTCAGAAAACGATTTTCTTTATTTTAAAACAGATATGCTTGTTAGGCTTATATTATGCCTAGTAATGCTATCACATTATTATTTTACATTTAGAGTTAAGCTTTAATTATTTTAACTATAACTGATCTGAATTTTTTAACTTATCAAAATTGTAGACATTTCAAGAAGCACTGATATATAATGCAGCAATTCTTTTTTGATGACTTAAGCTGTTGTTTGATGTCCAATTACAATAACAGTCTTTAGAAATAGATATGCCTCAAATCTAAAGTAAGATTATAGTAAAAATCTGGCAAATCTCACAAATATAGGAGCAACTGTTTAGTTTTGATTGATATTCAGTGATTTTCTGAGCCAAGAAGATTTCATTGCCAAATGTTGTTATCAAAAACATCAAAAAGCATAAAATATTATTAAGGAGCAAATCTTAAAAATATTTTATAAGAAAATTATTACTAGTAATGAATTTAAGTATAATATGGACAAGCTAAGGTCTATGGAATCAAAACAACATAAATTTTATACAAAAGACAGTTACAGTTCTATTCTGAAGAACAGATCTAATACAAGAAATGATATCTAAATCTATCTCTGAATAAGTGAGTATATATTATTACAAAGCAGCTTTCAAGTAGATCTTCTTAATAGCTTTACGCAGAATTTATCAAACATAAAAAAAATTATGATTTATTATTAGCAAAGAACTGGTGCTTAAATAAAAGATTCCGATAATCGTTAATACTTTAGTGTTTCCAGATAAAACAACTCCCATTGGCTTGTACTATATTATATAAAATGGAACAATAAAATTTTCTTGGCACAAAAGCTACTGTATGTCAAAGTTTTGATGGAATGGTCAAAAATATCTAAAAAAAA
>JAPDSC010141088.1:83362-98057 GCA_026290005.1 Latrodectus geometricus
ATATATATATATATGTGTGTGTGTGTGTGTGTATATATATATATATAGTGTGTTATCACATGGTTATTTATCAAGTTTTAATGCTTTATTCCAAGAAAACAGTGAAAAGGAGTCAAATTCAAAATTAACGAAAGATAACATTATTTCGAGAAACATTTAAAAATACTATCTTTTTATTTCAGTAGTCACTCAAAAAATGACGAAGAGCAAAGAAGAGGAAGCTCTCTATGTTTTTATTTTTATGTAAGCATGATTACCAACGGTCAGAATATTCTATAATATTCGATGGTAATTCTATCGAAATTACTTCATAACCTTAAAAACGGTGAAAAAAGCGACACGCAGAATTTCTGTATGCTACTTGAAGATAATCTGGCACACATACATTTGTGTATATGATTATTTTTTTATTCCTTTATATCTTAAAAAAATAATTTTAAGATTTCCATTTTATTATTTCTCCATACAACTTGGAATTATTAAAATTTTTTTCTAAATGCTAGGTTATAGCCGCTTTACTTCAAATCTTGCACATTAAATTTTAACAATTTAGTATTCTCTAATCGGTAATTTCCTTTTCAAGAGATAATTATTGTTCAGATGATTGACTTTACTCTTTAAATTAATTATTTGAATTTTATTAAAATATAGTATTGAATTTTAAAAGTCAGCTTGGTGGTGACCTAAGACATCATGCTCATAGCTTAATAACTCCGGTTTGATACCTGAACAAGCTAAAGATTGCGGCGTTAATCAATAGCAGTTGGAGTCCATAAAGTAAGTGAAAGTAGATGAAATTTTATTTTTAATAAAAATAATTTTTTAGATGAAATTTTACTTTTGGGATTGGCTTAGCAACCAAATCTTGGAGATTTTATTCTTTGACCCAACTTTTACTTTACAATGTTCTGCTATCGAGTAATAATAACACACTCATTGGTGCCCAATCATAAGCTACCATTAAGTCTACCTACTTCTTTTAGTATCAAAGTTTAAAAACTGCAAATAGATATTCCTAAAAAAAATTTGTATTTTTAATACATATTTCAAAAATTTTGATTTCGGAAGCATATATTAAAGGCATTTTTATTATTAAAATGGATATGATTTTCACCACTGGATTTAGCAGAGATTTTTAATGTCTGTATGTATACATTGTCATTTATAATAATTATGAAAATAAATGTAATAATTACATAAATTATGTACATATGAATATAAATATAAAAATCTAAATGTGACAGAACTTCAATCACTGATATTAATTTGAATAAGAATTTATCTGAATGATTAAATATTTGATAAAAAAAATTTCTGTATGAAAAATATAATTTTTTAGCATTATACGAGTATTTAAAAAATATTAATTTTAGGTTTTGTATATTTATATGCTGCCACAAAAATAAATAAATAATATGAATTATTTCCATCCCCTTACGTCTCTGTTAAAATCAAAGCAATCTGGATAACCAGAGTTCGAATAATAAGAATTCAGTATATTATTTATGTGATAAACTATTTAAAAAAAAAACAACTGAATCCTTTTTTTTTTTTCTTTGAGTATGACATGTTTAGAAATATACCAGTAATAAAAATTTTAGATAACAAGTCCTGAGAAATCTAGCTTCAATTATTCTCCTACAAAAAATGCTAACCGTAACTGTAAAGATTCCACCGTCTTAAGGAAAAAAATATAAAAAATAAGTTCATTGAAGGAAAAGTTGGAGACTCAAGGCGGGGTCAGGGGTCAGCAATGCCGCGGCTAGAATCGTGCCCCAGCGTACCTGTATCTGGCCCCATCACCGCATATCACCCTCTCCAGACTTCGATTCCCATGAAATTCTTTTTCGAGAACTCCACCCTCCCGGGGTTTTTTTTGCCCCTAAGTACTTTTTGGCGCGAAAGCACCAACAAAGGAAGTAAATGGAGGGAGAATTCGTTTTCGCTATTTCTATAGAATCACAGAATAGGCGATGAATAATCCTGAGCAGCTTGAAAGCGCGGGCATCACTTGAACAGCAATTTCATTTCCCGCGCAAATAAGTTGCATCGAACCCTGCATTTCAAGCTCAGCTGGAATCAGTAATTTTAACTAGTTATAATTTGTAGTTATCATAAATTCCTTATATCATAAATAGTAATATACCTGTAATATAGTTCTTAGCAAATGACTAAGAGCATATGAAAATTTAATTTAATAAAAACATAGTTTATCAAATATCATTAATATTATTAGTTTTTTATAAAATATATTTAAAGTAAATGTATAGTTCCTGTAATAAATAGATAATGTTTCTGAGTTTTATGATTATCAATATCGTTCCTCCTATCGTTGGTCAGCTAAGATTTATTCAAGTAATAATAAATTAAATACCAAAAATAAAGCTAAATTAGTAAATTTTTGCGATGATAAATTCTATAACTCATGTTGTATGAGACAAAATTACCATATGGAAAGAACACATAATATTAAGACGAAAAAGGGCGATATATATATATATATATCGCTATGATATAATATTAATAATATAAAAGCAATAAGAGATAAGTTTTCAATTTTAAACATATTTTACAATTATCATTAAAAGCTGAGTATTTTCTTCTGTATTTAATGTCATATTTTAACTATACTTACTGAACTCAGAACCATTATCTGAAACAAAGTAGAGGAACTAATGCTATATGTATTTATAAATATTTACTTAAAATTTTATAAATATATATATTTAATTATATATAAAAATACTATATTTAATTCTATTAACATAGAATTCATTAAACAATATTTTGAAAATAGTTAATTAAAAGAAATTCTTTTTGAGCTTTAACATCACTGGGTAGCTCTACATCCATTTTTGATATAATGTAAAAAGAAAAATTCCTTTCTACTTATACATACTATTCATACAAATGAAGATAGAAATAAAGATCTCATTATTTGAAATCTATTTATAAATAAAATGCATCTTTGTAAAATAATAATAAATTCTATGTGTTTTATTTTCTCATTTTCTTTATATTGAACATCACATAAAACGGGTAAGTAAAATATGAAATACGTGATCAACTACTTGATATTTTACACAGCCATTTTATATGATGTTTATTTCATAAAAAGTATTCTAAATATATGTTTAAAAAATAAATTGATAGAAGAAATAGTATTACAATTCAAAAAAGAATTTTAAATCCTTAACTATCTATAATTATAAAAAATGATGTTAAGAGTAAGAAATTACATTTCTATCTCTTACCATCATTCTTCAAAAGAAGCAAAAATAATTAGAAGTACGGTATACACGTTAAAAACTTTTAATACACAATTTTTTCAGACACTTTCAGTAGCAAAAATATCATGCAATATTCAGATTATTCTGATCATAATAATCTCATGATTAAATAAAAATAGAAAATTCAATATGGTGGTATAATTGAATCACTTTTCTACATGTAGAATTTGATAGGCTGAAATACTTTGGAATCTTAAAATCCTATCCTCTACTATTCACGTTTTTTTTTTTTTTTTTTTTTTTTTTCTTAATCATAAAGTGCTTCCAACTCTCAAAAAGTTTTCCGGATAAATCGTTTTCTGGAAATTCCATCACGTTCAAGATTTATTCTTCAACGCATGCAAAAGGGGTTAAAAAAAACGGGAGAAAGGAAAGGAAATATCAGTCTAGTCATTTACATCATTTCCTGTAAAAGAAGACTCTAATTTTACATTCATGCACTTTTTTTTTTATTTGAGAATAATGATTTTTCTATGAATCCCAAGGTTGCCATGAACCAAATGGGCCATTAGCCAAAGGGAAATGCGTCAAATCTTGGATTCATTTTGGTGTTGAATGAATCTATAAGGCACAAAACCTGTTCGTTCGGAAAAAAAAGAAACTTTTAATAGCATGGCAGTTAAGTTCAACTGTCCGTTTATTCCGGCAGATTTGTCTATCGCTTGTTATTTTATGGTTCAATGTTTCTTTTTCTTTCCTTTTTTTAATTTACATTGTATCTAGAGGTAGTGTTAAAAAAACATTTGTTCTGATTAAACTGATGTGTGTGAGTGTGAAGAAATTAGAAGGAAACATTGTTTTCTTAAGTACAATTAGAAATTGTTGAAAATAATAATGCATTGCTCTGCTTTTTTCAGTTCTAACAAAATGACATGTAGAATAAAATGAGAAATATTAGCAATTTTGAGTTTCAAGGTTAATAAATTAAGAAGGATTATTTATAAATGAATCAGATAGGAATTTTCACTTAACGTAAACATTGAGTATGAGTATATTATATGAACAAATTTAAATATAGTTATTATTAATCTTATCGAGTGAATTACGTATAGTATTATAATTAATTTGTCCGTTGTCTTATATTAATCATAGCCAATTTAAAAATCAAAGTTCATTGGACGCAGTGGGTTTTAGAATTAAAATATATAAATTTAGTTAGATTTATCACATTTTTTAATTTAAATAAATAAATTTCTCAATTTTTTTAATATAATTGTCCTTAAAATCCAAATAATGATAATAATTTAAATGTTTAAATTAACAAGGATCTTAAACTATGAGTTTACTTTTGATTACATCTTATAAGATACCTACTAATAAAAACAGCAGAAATTCGCATTATTCATAAAGATGAAAGACACGCATACACAAAAATGTAAGTAATCTCTAAAAAAAAAGAAAGAAAACTTGACAAATGAAATTGTAAAACATCCCAAAATTCTAGAATTGCTTTTAAAAATTTAGAAATTTTTCATTTCCTTGCACTTTATAATATTCTTGAGAGTGGATGACCCAAAAAATGAAATCATGCTATTCAGAATTTTTTATTGGAATAACAATTCTATTCTTTTAATATTCTGACTCTTATTTTTTAATCTCATGCTCAGAGTCCTTGTGTTCTCTGTTAGAAGCCTGGTTTTAAAGTATATTTGACTATTTTATATATATATTTGTTAATTAAGGAAATTTTATAAATAATATGTGAAATTGCCTATGCAGATAATCTAAATTTCTTAAATAATTTTTAACTTCCAACAGATAAATTAAAATTATTTCTCTTCGTTTGTTGCTAATGAAGTTGTAAATGTAATTAAACTTCATGAATAAACTGTAATATAATTAATGTGTCAAGCATAATAATATATAAAGAGAACTATTTAGAAAATAATCATTTTTCATCAAACTGAAATTGATTTTAAAATTTGCCTTCAGACTTTATTCAAAAGTACTATACTTCATAAATGAAAATTCTATACTTCAGACTTTATTCAAAAAGTAGCATTTATTTCGAAAAATATTGTCATTTTAAGCGATTTATTTATTTTGTAAACTGCATTTGTGTCTTAATGACATATCGTAATTTTCCACTTCATTTGCAATATAGATAATGAACCTATTTAATTAATCGTATTCCAAATGTTTACCATAAAATAGACGGGGAAAAAATTCAACATCGATATATTTCCTTTCATAGTGAAGGTGGCAACAATACAGCAGTTATTAATGGTATACTTTCTGATCAGAATATTTAATTTTTAATACCATTAAGGATTCCACCAACAAAGGATTCATCGTCGACAAGGTCCACCCTATCATTACTTCCTGGGGAAGTGCTTAATCGGCATTCTCCCCGAACATTACATCCAACAGCAGGCCGGAGGTTAAAATTAAATTTCGTATAGAACAAAATCAGCTGTCGACGGTGCAAATGGGATTTCCTGCATAGGGCTTTGCATGCATGGGGCGTGACGGTTCCGACACGCGGCGTGCGCCACGCATGCGTGCCAGGTGAACGGGGCAGATGTAACCCTTATTTTACAGCTGCAAACCTATACCTTCCTCTGATCATGAGTGAAGAGAATGGGGTTTTTCAATATGCAGATGACGCTGGTCACTTTCGAAAAACTACATTTTGAAAAGAAAATTCAACAACTTACCAATTTTCCTGCAACTGTAACTGAGAATTCGAACTTCCCCCTTTCAATTTAAAATATTTGACCTTACACAAGAATGAAAACAAATAAGGAAAATCGTACGCATGAACTTTATAAATTGAAACTCTTAATTAAAATATTTTTTATATTGTGCATGATTTTTGATTATTAAAATAGTAAAAATATTGTGATGCATGAGTGGCACTACTGGTAATCACAAACCATCATTGGACCATCACAAAGAAAGATTCGGAAGACCACGCCCTTTTGGGGTAAATTAAATCTAATTATTAACATTATAAATAATGCGAGATATAAAAAAAAATGATTATATTTTGGGAACGGTATGTTATTAGATATTTTTGTAAGAAGGTTACCCGATTTTTCCTCATGGTAGTCACTGTATTTCCTAGATAAAATTTTCCAAAAAAATAAAATATATGTGAATAATCAACTACCCAAGATTTTTTGTAAAATAAAATTTTTTAATAATTTTATTCACCCATGCAGCCTGAAGCCAAACATAGAACAAGTATTGAAAAATACAATAATTAGATCAGGAATTCCCAACAGGGTCCAGATGGATTCCTTGGGGATTGACAGAAGTTTATAAATGGGTTATAATATTTCAAAAGTCTACAATGAGAAATTTCCAAATAGTTAGAAAATTTTTATGTAACCCGTATGAATCAATTTTTTTTGTTTCATATTTATAGCTGAATATATTATTATGAATATTCCTTTCAATATGTAGTTACGATCATTAAATGATGTATATTATAAAGAAAAATGGGAGGAATCTATGAAGTTAAACGAGGGTCTACGTAAAAAACATTTTAAAATTGTTTTAAGTAGTAAATAGGCATATTAAAAATAATTAATTTTTTAAAAGTATACTTAATTTTTTCGAAGTTTTTTAATTAACAGTAACCAATGGCTGAGGAAAAATAAACAAATATTAAAATATATTTAAACATCACATCAAATATTGATTTATGATTTGAATAATGAAATGAATTTGTCAAATATCATGCAAATAAACATTTTGTTTAACAAAAATACTCATCTCACAGTTCATGAACTAAGCAATAAAGTCGGAAATTAAAATAGATCGTAAGATGAAATCAGTCTTAGAAATGTAAACAATGAGCTTTGAAAAGTTTTCTTTTCCTTTTTACATTGCGCATTAATAAAATGGTGATACCAAATGCGAATTTAATTGCTTTAGACGGAACATAATTTTCACGATATTTTTCACAGAAATGAGGCATTTTTAATATCTTTTTTTATATATACGGATAAAAATTATCATAATGCTAAATAAATGACGAGAAGACTGAAGTTATAAAAGTTCGAAGCTTGAGGAATTTTGCATTTTTTTTTTCAAAGCATTTCTTATTATAAAAAAAAGCATTTAATAATTATATTTAAAAAAAGCATTTAATAAATCTAAAAACGTACAATTAAATAATGTATGTAAAATGTATAAAATCTGTGGGTGTATGTGTGATATTACTTTAGATTTATAAAAATACTTAATTATATATTAAAATGATTAACTTGTTTAACCATTGATTACAATATTGATCTATAGTACATAGTCTTGATTAGGCAGACAGTGAAACCATTTAGAAAATTTTAGATATGAGGCACTAAAAATTATTATGTAATTCTTGCTTGTTAATTATGGAAATTTAGTACTGTCTTTGAAATAATTTATTTTCTAATAACACTTTTAGAGTTATACTTACTTTAATTTTATGGTTGAAAAAAATACCATTTTTTTTAATATTTGTAAAAATAAAAATTTTTAACTTTCACTTACCTATGAGCAGGAGTGCCACAGTCAGATGTTCTCTTCCAGATGCCTTGACTACACCTACAATAGTTCCCACTACTGAGCACATAAGTCCTAAACAAGCAATCACTACCACTAGCCATCGTATGGCCACACTATGAGTAGCAAGGAGTCCACAACACTGTTTCCTGGCTTGTCTCCTAGGTGTCACCAGATCTGGAAGAGGACATTGGTTCAATGTGTTTTGAGAGGGTACTGTACTTGGTCGCCAGCAGTTGCTACTTGCTGGCTGCGTACTGGACCAAGCAGTACTGTTATTAGCATTTTGGTGGAGGTTGCTATTTGAGGTGTCCGAATTCACTTGTCTTTCCAAGTGGGCATTCCTGGTCACCCAAGGACTAGTTGAACTTCCAATGGTTGATGACGAAGTTGGCTGGTCTCGCTTCCACTGAGGAATAACTCCACAGGACGAAGATTCTATTCTTTGTTGAGTCCTGATAACTTCGTGTTGTTGCCGATTATTAACAGCAGATGAGGGCAACGGAGAATGTTGCGCAAGTCCTTCTTGCGGGCTTCTATTACAGATGATGCCCTGCGTAGAACTTCGAGACACAGCATGAGGTTGATGTTGTTGTTGGTGGATGTCGTAAGAGCTAGTCGACGGCACACGTGAATCGTATACTCCACCAACGGGCACAGAACGAGTCCGGGCATGCTGTATGCTAGCAGAGTTGGCTTGAGTATGGTGTGTTACGTCCGGCAACCGACCATAGCTGGATTCGGCTCGTCGCGTTACGTCAGGTGGATGGTTTTCTAAAATGCCTCTTATTCTCCAGGTGTCTCCAGCTGATCTTGTGGAATGCGTGTCACTTGAGTAACGGATCGAACCTGAATTAGTATTCTGATGTCCAGTAATTGCTGGTCGTACATTCTGGTAATGATGTACAGAAGCAGGTGATGTGTAAGATCGGTTAGATCTCCTACACAAATCTGGGTATCCACCAATGCGAGACTCGAAGTTGGTGTTGTTATTGCTTATATCCAGCTGAGTGCGGGCGGTCGATGAAGTCTCCCAGAACTGGCGAGATATGTGACTAGGATCAACCCTACATCTAGGACAGGTAACGTGGTTTCGAGGAGGTCTGTTGCGGATTTCTACAGGAATACTGAGGGAGCGGTTGAACTCCGCCATCTTTGCAGCAACAAACAATATAATCGATCGTTCAGCATCACCAAATAGCGCATTCAATGAATCGCGTTCCGTCCGCTTCGAATGATTCTTTGCGTCTGCGTGAGGGCCTGCAGAGAATTCCCTTCGTATCTGAAAGAAAGGGGAGGAGTACAGTTAAAAATATATCAGCGCCATCTGTTGAAGATTCATGGAAAGCATTATTCGCTTCGGAGTATTTCAAGAAATACTTTATTTAAAATCATAATATTTATGAAAAAATAAGAAATATATTCCTTATAATATAAATCAACGTATTTATTATTTTAATATCAATTCACCATCGAAATGACAGGCTTTCATAATTTTAGACTTAGTAAAATGTCAGTTGGACAGTAGAATTTAAATTTTGGTATCATAACGTATTATTTATTCACACATTTATACTTTTAAAATAATAATAATTTTATTATTTGGTAACAAGATAGAAGAAAAAATAAATATCTTAAATTTCATTATATGTGTGCTTTTATTTTGTTTCTTAAAATCCTGTTTATGAAAGTTTAACAACAGTTTGTTGGCGATAGGAGGGGAGGGGGGGGAATCTCCTCCAAAATTATGAAAATAAAATATAATATTTTATGTCGATATTAATGAAAGATAATCTTCTGATAAGATCTTGCGTATGTAAAATGTTATTGCTTATTAATAAACAATTTTTTTAAAAATATTTTTTTCTGTTCATAAATGAAATTATTATATCTAATAACTTTCAAATTTTCATTCTTTCCTGGTCGAAATTGTCTTTTATATAATTTTAATCAAATATATTTAAAACACTATAGAATCAAGCTTGAAGAAAACTGTTTGTCAATAAATAAGTTAAATTCATGAATAAATTATTTATTTATTTGCCTAGAATTGAATGATAATTTAATTACTGATTTTATAATAATAATTATTAACACTACCCTTAATTTTCATCATTATTACTATTATTTAATTTTGTGCATATCTTTATTATCGTAAGTGGAATTCACGTTCTATTCATTTATTTTTTTATTATTTGTTTTATTTTATTTTATTTTTTTGAATCCGATAAAAATATTTTAAAAATTAACCACATTAAACAATTAGATTCATCGGCTTTCTTAATTAATTTGAAAATTCATATAACATTAATTTTAAAAATGTACTATGAAATTAATACAGTAAATTAAAGTATAATTTAGGTATATTTTAATTTATAAAATGTAATTAAGAATAAATATGATAGATAAATTTAAAATAAAAATGTTCGCATTATTACTTTTGCCTCTGATATAGAAGCAAACTTAGGCATCTCTGACATGTTTTATTTATTAATAACATATTAAATAGAAATCAATGATTTTGAAAACTTTTTGTTTTCAAATATGAATTTTAAAATAGTTTGAATTAATGAAAAAGGCAAATGAACTATAAAAACGTTAGCGGAATAATAATTAATTTTTAATCGGGTATTATTTAAAACCGGTGTATATTTCAGAGTACAATCGCAAATTTGAATTCAACTGCTGCGGAGTTGCTGACACGAGAAAAACTTCAATCCATGTAAAAAATAAATATTTCAATGAAAAGAAAATTTTTTACTGACTTTTTTTCTAAAGAATGAATTTATAAATTTATATAAGTAAATAATTTTTTTATAATTCCACAAGTAATGAGTTTTTATGTTATTTTTTGCGTATGTAAAAGATTCAAATAAATATTTGTGTTGATTTTTTCCATTAATTTTTATAATTTTGTAGATTATCTGCGAAATCGGCATATTTGCGAGATAACAGCAATACTGAAATCTACGGA
Source organism: Latrodectus geometricus (assembly GCA_026290005.1). Taxonomy (NCBI): domain Eukaryota; kingdom Metazoa; phylum Arthropoda; class Arachnida; order Araneae; family Theridiidae; genus Latrodectus; species Latrodectus geometricus. Next base: position 94,118 of record JAPDSC010141088.1, read on the forward strand.
TATTTGAAAACTTGCTGTACTTTTTATAGATTGAATAACTGCATTACTCAAAAAAAAAAAAAAAAAAAAAAAAAAAAAAAAAAAAAAAAAACTAATTCACTTTTCTCATTATAAAAAATATTGAAAATAGTTTTAATGTAGGAGGATGCTTTGCTTTTAAATATCACCAAAGATAATCATCGACTAAATAGCACCACGCATAAGTTTTCGAATGAAAACATTCTTCAAAGAAACAACTAATATGGAATCTTCAGCCTGATAGTGCCAGGAACCACAATTCAAGTGATGTTAAGCTTCTTTTTTTGCTACGTAAAAACTGTTAAAATTCTAAAATATGAATTGAGTTAAAATTTATAAATATTTAAACAGTTATACTATAATATAGACGTAAATTCTAGAAAGAATTAGATAAATTTCTCAGAAAATCAAATCCTAAATAATCCTTATGATTAGTAACAAGCCTTAATGAAGGGAAATCTATACATATAGATAAGAATTAGCACCTTATAGACTTCAATCCTACATAATGCGAAATAATTAATATTTTGTAACAAATGTTAATTTCATTATTCAATAAAAAAAAGTGAATTAATGCATTTACATTTTATAAAGACACTTTTTACCGCATTTTTGGACATTCTTACACCAATCGATGTTCCCCCCCCCTTATTTAAAGTATTTGTTTTTTAATTTTATATAAATACTTGTTTTTTTACAAATAATAATAATGCAAAGTATTCAATTATCGTCAAATAGTTTTAAAAAAGAAGTCAGTTTTTCTTAAGAGATTATTTTTAAGAAAACTATATATTTCCAAGCAATTTTTTAAAGCAAATTATATTAGCAGCATTTAAGTTAAATTTAATTTCTTAATTCCTAATAAAATATAAAATTTTATTTCATTCATAATTATGTAAAAAGTTTTGTCCATTCAATTTCTAAATCAGTAAAACTTCATACAATTTGCCAAAATTATTTGTCATAATCAAAATTATACAAACATCTAAAAACTTTAAAAAGCTATTGTATATTCATAATCATAGAACATTAATAATTCAGAAATCGACTTACAAAATTTAAAAATATATAAGTATTGTTAAGGTGCACATAATTATAGGGAATTATTTACTTTTTTAAAAAGTATCACAACTGTTTCTCATAGAAATTTCAAAGGATGAAAAATACTTTTCTTTTATTCTCATTAAAAATAAAATAAAACATTGATATAACAATAAAAATTCCGAAAACAATAATAAACAAACAGCTCTCTCTCTCTCTTCAGGATGAAATAAAAATATTAATATTTTCCCAAAATCTTATTTACTGAGGGAGAAACTAATTTCTTCAAAAACTTATTTGTTGCATCTTAAGATATATAAATGTATAGTTATTAACTATTTCATGCAAACCGTAAGTGAGCTAAATTGATTAAGTAAACAAAACACCACTTCTCAGACAAACAAAATTCTTTTATTTACTTTTCTGAAATTAATGGTTTCCGATTTCAAAATAAATTTAGCAACGTTATTGTGTTAAATGTTATCTTTTTATTTTGCAATAGCTTTTGAATTTCATTCAGTGAACAATTCTCGAAGGAATTGTTTTTCAGGAATATTGAATATAAATGACTTCCAGAAGAAAGATAAATATTCCTTTAATTTTTTTTTTCCTCTTTCATCATTAATCGATAAAAATGTAACGCATTCTTTTTTAGAAAGTTTATTGAGATATTGCATTATTTTGATGTGTTCAATGGTTTAATATATATATATATATGTAAGCTTCTATTTAATTTCTTTTCCTATTAGCTTATTAAAATATACTCTGTTGTCAAAAATTTATGTAATCATAAGAAAATGTTAATTTTTAAAAGACAGCCTGAATTGAAGAAAATGCAAATCAATAGATGGAATATATGAATATTTTATGTAGTACTATTTCACTCTTTCATGGCAGAAAAAGTTGTATAAGAAGTCATCGTTGTGCAAGGTAAGAAGAAATGCGTGCAATGTTACATTATGATGTATTCAGAATATTTTGTAAGATTCGATTTCACGACAAACGTGTGATTTTTATAGTTTCCAGAGGAGAAATGGAAGATTCCAAAGCATTGAAGTTGGACAGACATTTAGAGATGTTGCACGATTCTGTGACGTTCATCATTCCTTTATTTCAAGATCATGGAAATAATTCCTATTGCATTTCTTTATCCATCTATTCTACAGAAACATGTTTAAAGGAGAGTTGTCAACAGGACTATGTCTGATGGGGAGTTGATTGTAAAAAGCGGATTTGGCGAGATATAACCAAAAAACCGATGACAACTTTTCAGAAGTTTGGAGAATGCAAAACACATATAATCAATCCCAGAATATCACGCATTTTGGTGTGAAATGTATCATTTTCTATGCAAGAATTTGGGCAGTAGTATTAATCTTTAAATCTATAGAGAGGCAGTATATTCTGTGACGACATGTAACAAATCAAACACCTTTATATAATTGTATGCCATAGTATTTGGTTTAACTTATGTTTTTATGGAAGAAGTTCAAGTTCCTATTTTTACAATCAATGATTACTTGAAAAGCTGATTTAATATCTAAATATTTCTGTTCAACAGTTCAAAGTCTCAATTTCCACCTCGGAGGAGGTTATTTAAAGTGGTTTGGGAACCATTTTTTGTTATAAATCCTTCCTAATTAGCCTCATATGGAAAAGATGATTGTAAAGAGACAAAATAGCAAAACAAGACTGCTTGGAGAGCGAAGAAATTAACGTATGGAGTAACTGCTGTATCTCCTGATTTGAATCCCTTTGGTAATTTTCGAAATAGCCTAAATCTTGATTTATATACTTTTCCATTAAGAACCTCTCTTACAAGTTTGGAAGTTGTTCTACAGAAAGAATAGGGAATGTTTGATTTTGAGATGGTTTATCACACATATATCTCATTGGAAGCATAGTCAAATGCTGTATACTTTGTATACAGATGAGGAGTGGTCATATGTCGTATCAATGTCTTTTTTCTATTCGCTTTGATGTTTCAATTTTCAATTTTTTTTAAAAAATGATTCGAATGTAATGTCGTCTTATGCCAATTTGATGTTCATTCATTGTATGAAATCCATTGTTCAGTCTCATGAATAAACATAATTTTTTATTTTCCTGATGCATTTGGTTTCAATAGAAACAATACATAATCAATTTTACCGGTCTCTATAAAATTGATTGAAATCATAGCTTTTCCATTCTTTGAAACACATAATTTTTGCACTGTTTAGCTATGTAAAGCTCCCTATTTTTATGTAATTGGTAGCCCAAAGTAAAAAATTTTTGGACAGCACATAATTTTTAAAAAAATAATAAATAATCAGCCTGCTTGTCTGCTTTATTACATTAAGCTTTCGTGTGTGTATTTCTACATAATAGTACCATTAAATACATATAGATGTCTAGTAATTTTGAATCATGGTCAAGTAATGATGTCGATATCTGAGTAAGTATGGCACTTTCCAAATTTCTACACCACATCATCATAAAAAAAAGGGATCCTATTATTGTTTTAGGAGCTTAAAATTATCTTCTTTTTATATTCTGGGCGCAGAAACAATGCTTTTCCTAAGCTGAATTATTTTTGATTTATAATTTTTAAGACAATTCATCCTATTATAAGCGAAAAATCTTCTAAGAGGTCAATAATTATCTTGAGAAAAAAAAAACTTATTTAAAAGAATAATAAAAAAATGTGTTGCTTGTCTAATGAATGCAAAACAGTGAAAATTTGTACCAAAATCGACAGCTGAGAAAAAAAATTTTCTACTAGCTTCCACATATCATTAAAGAAATTTCTTAAGTTTTTAAATGTAAGTATGTTTAAAGTAAGTTAATGTAAGTTTAAGTAAGTTAATGCTTAAATGTAAGTATGTTTAAAGTAAGTTAA
>JAPDSC010141088.1:98067-109425 GCA_026290005.1 Latrodectus geometricus
TCTATCAGTTCCCAACCTTCAGGTGGACTCTTTCGGCTTCTTCTTACTTTAGGCATTATCTAAAAAGAATTTAAATTCATTCATGAAAATAGATAAACATGATAAGTAACTGAATTTATATTAGCTACCATGTATTGTAAAATGAATTACATTTTATTTAATTAAAAATATAAAGACATTTAATATACCATAGAAGTGCAAATAAAATATTAAACAGAAAAATTTGTATGTGTTATAATATTATATAAATATCCATAATTTTACATTACAGAATGACAAATTTAACTTCATTTTTATTATTTAAAAAAACTTCCAGCCAGAATTTTACAAATTAAAAAAATAATATTTGTTTCTAATTGCGAAAGCTAAATTATAAACAACTGATTAGCTATACTGATATAATTTTAAAAATTCACTCTTCTTTCAATTAAAGATACTTAAATAACTATTTTAATATTTTTATCCAACACAAAATTATAATAAAATCAAAAATAAATGGAGAAAAATTATTTTTGTTATTGAACTTTTGATTTAATTAAAAAATTGTTGCAAAAATATTTGAATTTCTGTTATAACATAAATTTCAATGTTGAATATTTATTTATTAAATCAATGAAAATGCAATGAAATACAGCATGAAGCATTTGAGCAGTAAAGTCAAAAGTTTTTACCAAAAAAATGATTAAATATAATTGATCTTTTCTTTCCAATGATATCATACAAATCTTATCTTAACAGCTGTAAAAATTGTTTAAATATATACTTAAATATTGGTGAAAATGTACTTTGGGATATCTCAATATTTTTTTGACATTTATTATAAAAATGATTTCAGTATATTTTCGGTCATATACATTATTAAAAGTAATGTAAATTCAATACAAAGTATAAGCCAAGAACATCAAAATCGTAAAAAAGAGAGTATAGAATCTTTAATACATAATCGCATCATACCGTGTGGCGAATGAAGAAGTAAATTAAGTTTATACTTTAGTAAACCCAATAGTCAATTGAGTTGCAGTAAACGCAATAGTCTATTGAAGAGAAGTATTGATTGTCAATTATTTATTGATCTTAATATATTTATGAACGCTTGCTATAAAATCGTGGATTAGAATAATATGGAGAGAACAAAAATCAAACTAAGTCAATAAACACAAAATTTACATAAGAATTAGTGTTATAAAAACAGTTTTAATTTAAATTAATTTATAAGCACAAGAAAAAAAACATTTCCATTATTACCTCTGTTATATGTATATTAAGATCAAGAGAGTAAAAACTTTCTGAATTTAATATTTTTACTAAGAAATTAAAGCAACTTACAAACACAGAGTAGGACGCTTGCTTTATGCTATAAATTTATTCTCCACTTTTCTCCTCTCTGCTCACCTCACGTTTCCGTTTGGCTATTCTTGCTGCTGATTAGCCTGAGCCAACTTATCCATTGTTGTAATTTTCTTCGAATTATTAAATGACGTAACCAGTGTTTCATCTGGAAAATTCTTCTAATTTTTCTAAATTTTTATTTTCTCAAATATTGTTAACATAAACAATATAATCTTGATGATAATTTTTGAAGATTTTAGCGAAAGGAAAATTTCGATATTTTCCATATTGTTGATCAGAATTTTTTTTTTTTGCAATCAGTATTTCTTTGCAATAACCCTGATTAGATGGGAAAACAAATTAAAACCTTGAGGAATGTATATAATGCAATCTAAATCAGAAAGATAAAATTTGTAAATGAAAAACAGAACTAAGAAAGAAAAATTAAAATTTGCATGTAATTCATTATCAATCAATCAATATCAATGTATCAAATTGATTGTATGTTCGGTTCTTTGCTTTGTTGTATATTCAACGAGAGATCTGTGTAACATATCAAATACTGAAAATATAACGTGTTATACAAACAATAGCTGAAAAATTTCTTACTTAACATCATGGGTATTCTTGAAAGAATAAATGAAATTGAGAAAGAAATTTCTAGAACTCAGAAAAACAAAGGTAATCCTAGATACAAATGTTTTAATAAAAAGAAATAAATAATGAAATTTTTGTCCACAATTATTGGAAATTAACATTAATTTCCTTTTAGTTATGAAATTTTTTATTAATATTACAAATTAATTCAGTATAGGATTTATTTAAGACAGATTTTAAGCATTTCATTTAATTGACTGTCTAGAACCTGATTAATTTTGATGGAACATCAGTAGAAGAATAAAAGAAGAATTTCAATCAATGAATTTTTTTAATGATGTTTTATTTTAAAAATATTGTCCTGCAGTATAGAATCGCCAACATCAAAAATATTTCCTTAGAACTGCTTATTTTTATATAAAATTTTGTTGTTTTGTAGACATTTTAAAAAGATACTATTTATTCTAAATAATCTGTAGTAGTCAAGTGTAAGTACTTTTTATACTAAGTTTCAGAACAATATATGGATACTTAAATAGACTAAAAATTTGCTCACATAGATTATAGATAAAACTTTAACTGATAAACTTAAAAAGGAGCAATAGACTTGACTGATCATTTCTTTTTTTGTTAAATTTTTTCAATTTTGGCGTTTATTATTTGTTAAAAAAAGTAAGTAAGTGCTGATATATAAACATGTTTTTATCCAGCATTATACAATTAGTTTTATATCATCTTAAAGCATTTTTATATCCTGACATAAATCTAATTAAGTATTTAGGTAAAGTTATTGTGCTACTCAGAAAGGTCACATCTAATTTGGTTTTGATATAATTAACAATTTTCTATATTTAAATTCAGATTTTGAATGTGTCAGTTTCCTCTCTTCAGTAATTACAGGTGAGAATTAAGTACTATACTTGCTACAGCCATGAATTTGGTTTTATCATCATTTATGGCTGTCCAATATCTGGCTGTAGACTCAAGAGAAATGAAACTACAACTGCCTGTTTACTTCTGCCTATAATACTAATCATTTATATAGGCATCAGTATATGCCAATATTCTGAAAAATTCCCTGAATTAATCTGCCTCGAGATACAATCTTGGCATCTTTTATAGCTATTTCAAGGACAGGATTAAGAAACATGCAAGCAAGGGTCCTTGTCTCAACCTTCCTTCAATGTAAAAGGCATTTGATAAATCAGACATGACTTTAATTCTGAATCTCGTTCTCCTTAGTACTATTTTGGCGAATCTTGTCATTTTTGGACCTTGCGCCACAAAACCCAACCAACCATAGTACTATTCTAAAGAGGTTAACCTGTTTTGTAGAGAAAGAATTCAAAGTTAAACACTGCACCAATTTATTATGATAAATGATATTACAAGCATCCTTAAAATTAATAAAAAGCTGAACAGTGTCAATATTATATTCAATAGTTTTCCCAAAATTTGTCTAATGCAATGAATACATGAAAGGTAGATTTTCCTGCTTTTAATCCACATTGGTAGCTGTCAATAACTTTAGTTGAATGTAGTAATAATCTATAATATAAAATATGGGCGATTTTTTAAAAATGCTACATTTAGGAGGGTAATGAACATTTCTGCGTTCCAGCCTGTCTCCTTTTTCTTAAAAATAGGATGTATGGAACCCTTTTCAAATTCAATGGATATCTGCTCGATTGTCCATACCTTAAAAGTAATTTTATGAATTTCTCAGTCAGCTTATAATATATTTCATATAAATAAGTCATAAATAATAATATATCATAAATAAGTCAATATTTATAAGTTGTGTCTTAATACTATCTAATCCTGCAGTACTTTTAATTTAGTTTAATTGTATTCCTTACCTCAAATGTAGATGGCGCATCATGTTTGGAAGTTTAATTACTTTCAAAAATGTTCATAGTTATAATTTGATCTGTTTCCACCCCTGGGAGATCACTTCCATATAGAAGTTTCCTAAAGAATTCTCTATATCTTTTTAACACTCATTTCAATCTCTTGTGAAGTGTCTATCACCCTTTCTGTATGCAATAGTTCCAGGATAGGAAAAGCAAGATAATTTATTTACATTTCTTTGCTTTTATTTGTATATTCATTCATAGTCATCACTATATTGCAAGTTATTTTCAAAACTCCACCTTTTTGTTGTCAATTCCAAAAGACTTTGTCTTTTCTTTCAGTTTGGAAATCATCAAAAATTGATCGGAATCAATGTTGGCTCCATAATAGTTGCAATCCTCCAAAAAGCTACCAGACTATGATTGATTTGACTTAAAGTGTTTCCATTAGAAATTTGTCAAGTTACTATATATCTTGTTATGCTAAAAAAATGTACCCCCAATAAAAAAGCTCATTTGCACTTGTAAAATCATTAAGTCTTAAGCCCACATTACTACTTTCTTCATGTAAGCTGTGATTACTCACTGAACTTCCCAAGGAGCTGTTACCAATCTTTTCATTAAAGTCTCTGGTAACTAACTTAATATCATTTGAGGGACATTTGCCAAGAATATTTAAGTTTATCATAAAACCATTCCTAAATGCGTAACATTTTATGTTATTCAGCATAGAAAAATAAAAAAGAAAAGTTATTTAAAATATATATGTTGTTTGTCTATAGTAAAATAGACTGAAATTCATATTATTAAAAGGTTTTTAAGGAGTAAATTTTTTAAATTGCAAAGTACATTTTAATACAAATTCAAAAATGTCATTTTAAAAAATAGATTTGTAATTTTTAACTATTATTCATACATTGAAACATAAGTTTTGTAAGTAGTTCATGTTTAAATATTAATAAAATAGTGTTCATATGTATATGTTTGATTTCTTTTCTAAAGCATTTAAAGTTTATCTGATTGTTAAATAATATATTAAATAAAATGAATTTCTTTTAAAGACAATAAATGTCAAATAATGTAATGGTTGTGATGTTCTAATGTTTAAATATCTTCTCAATTAAATTTTTTTTAAATTAATTTAATTATTTCATAATCCTGGACAATTGCTATGATAGGAATATGTTTGGCACTAGGGGCTCAATTGATGATATCTTATATAGTAAAACAGCTAGCGGGCATGCCAGCATAGCATTGAAAGCCACTGAGCTCTCTTAATTTAAAAGTTTTGACCAATCAGAAGACCTTCAAACTTGGTCCACCCCCTCCAGAAGTATCATTTCACTTGGAGAATATTGCGAGCACAGCTTTATAGTAGCTGTCCCAGCCTCTATTAGTGAACATAACTGATTTTTGGCTGTGTTGGATAGAACTTAATACTTTCCAGTTGCAAGAAATCTTTCCAAACCAGGCCACCATGAGTCCTTTTTCAAATATGCCAATAATTAAATTCATAACAAAATGATATTAGAAAAATAAAGGGGGGGGGGCTGTCTTAATGAAGATATTTGCTTATTTAAAGTTTTTAACTTAAGTTTTATAAACTTCAAAATTAATGAAATAAATGTGGGAAATGAATTTTAAAAAATTTAAAAAAAAAAAAAAAAAGTATTCCATTAGTCTAAGACCTATAAATTTAATTAGTGTCGTCAATCTTGCTCTAGCTTTCATTTGAACAGTTCATCAATTTGATTCTTTTTCGCGAGAGGACATCTATTTTGGTTTGCAATCCACTTTAAATTGTAAGTCTAACTGCATTAGCTCCCACGTGAAAAAGAAATCATAGAGTGGCAAAGCTGTACAATATTTTAAAAGTGAAATATATTGAGTGATATATTTTCAGCTCTCTATTAAACATTTTATACAATTGAGCAAATATAAATTATTGAATATTAATAAAAAAATATCACTTGTTTCATATTTTTATTTAATATTGTCAATCTATAGAAAATTGAATGCATATTTTCAATTTTGGTAGTGAACCATACTTTGCAGTGATTGTTTACATATCAGATTGTTTCATAATTAATACAAGTTAGTCATAAGTTATTCCTTAACTACATCACATGATACCACAATAAAACTTTTGAAAGAATATTAATTTATTTAAAAAAAATATTTTTTTTAAAAAAAAATATTTTTTTTAACTCCAATTGTAAAAGCAATTTGTCCACCATTTTGATAATGCATTCATCTTTTGATTGTTAATTTTATAACTTGATTTATTTAAATTTTTTATTTCTATGCAAGCATTAATTTTTAACAATTCCTTTACTTTTAAAAATGACAAATAACTACATTAAAGTGTACTGTATTTTAAATTTTTAAAAAAAGAAGTATCTATAAATGAGTATATGTTGCTTTGATATAATCAGGTTAATTGTTAATAAAAATAAATCATCCTTTCCATTATGACAATTTTTAAAAGTAAAAATATTTCAAGTTTTCTCATTTACAAGAAAATGCAATTATATTTTGATTAATTTACAGTTTTAAAATTAATACAAATTAATTTTATAATTACTAACATAAATGTCAAATTTTTTATAACATACATTTTTATTCTCTAAGCAGTTCAACTTAAAGTAAAATAAATTGGTAATGTTTCAAGAGCATATTTTTTTAGATGTTAGAAACTTATAAATTTAATGCTTTTTATATATATTTTTTATTCTTTTTATGTATATCTAGCGACTGAGTATCATCTTGGTGTGTTAAAGGCTAAACTTGCCAAATACAGATCTCAATTATTAGAGCCAACAAGTAAAAAAGAAAAGGTAAGTTTACATATATAATAAATTTATTCTACTTTTATTATTGTTTTTTGTCAAAGTTGTTAACTTATATTACATTGAAAATTCCAATATCGTGCATGTCTTAAAATACAAAATGTCCAAAAAGTTTGTAAATAGTTAGAAAAATGTTTGTAACAATTATAAATTTTGTCATATATGACTAAAAATCTGGAAAATTATTTTAGTAAAGGATAATTTTGTTATAACTTTGTACCGGTATAAATTTAAATTAATTTTTAAGAAATTTACTGATATTTAGTGGCTTAGTCAAGTAAATTGCAAAATAGTGGGAAAGCTATTTGCATGTAAGCAAATTTTTGTGATTATCAAATTTCTCGAGCATTTAAATGCTATTAATTAATCACACTATATTGTATTTTTAATGAAACTTTAATTTTATATTTACTTGTAATTTGCCTGTGTCTTATTTTTATTGATAAAAATTTGAATTAATTTTTTTTTCCTCTATCTCAAAGAAATAGTAATTTTCAACCTATTTTCATTTCAATAAATTTTTACATGAATATTTAAATTATTTATGAATTATTTATATATCACTCTTAAAATGTGCTTCACTAAATGTAATATCTTATGTGATCAAAATACATTGAAACAATGAAAATTATTTATTAGAAGTCACTGGTTTTAAAGATTATCCCTTTATATTGTCATATCTGACACAGTTATTGTAAACTTGTGTCTAAAATTTAATAAAGATTTTTGATTTGAAATTAGTCACATTTAAATATATGAATTAATATTGCTGTTATGCAGATATATTTATAAATTATCAAATAGTTAGTAATATAATATCTTGGAAAAGCATAACAAAACAAATTGGAGAACTCATCTAGAACTACAAGAAGTTTATCATTAAATTATTTTGAAACAGTTTATATTTATTTTTTAAAAGCAATTAGTATTCATTAAGTTGTAGAAATATTATAATGGATTTTGGGAGTAATTTATTATAAAAATTTAAATAAATTACTGCCATATTGGGGTCTTTCACAGGCTTTTATGGTATTGTTTAAGTGGATGAAGTAAGATAAATGCTTGAATTCATGTATTTTTAAAATTTTGATTTAAAAAGTTAAGTTATTATAATGAATGATTGTATTAAACTAAATAATACTAAAATTTCTTTTTTAAATATGAATTCAACACTTTTCAGGGTGAAGGATTTGATGTTATGAAATCTGGTGATGCACGTGTTGCTCTGATTGGGTTCCCATCTGTTGGTAAGGTAATGAAAAAAAATTTTCTTTATGAAATTACACTAATGAAAGAAAACTATATATTAATAATACTTAAATACTCCATAAAATGCTTGAATGATTAGCTTATTGTTTTATTAATCAAATAACTAAAAAATTTAACATATTTTCCTGTATATAATCCGCAGATTATGTGTTAAAAAAGTTCCGAATTTCGTTGTGCGTATTATACGCCACCGCAGATAATCTGATAAAAAAAACATTCTCCATCAGAAAAGCTTACAAGAAAGTTTTGAAAGAAATACTCTTTATGTTTCATAGAATAAATGACAGGTGGTACCAAGATACACCTGAGTTGTTTAAACTATAAATGGCTTTGTTCAATTACGTTCAAAAACGAATTCAGTTCTTCTTAAAGATATTACAGTTGTAAATTTGCTAATGTCATTGTGCAATTTGTCTTGACGTGAGCTGTTTCGTTTTTAAAATATCCAAATTCGTATATCATCATATGGAAGCGAAAACTTTTAAGTTACATAGCAGATTTTAAATCAAAAGCTGTAGTGAAAGCAAATAAAAAAAATGGCATCAAATGTGTTAATGTGAAGTGAAAAACAATGCATGCGCAGTGTAAAAAAATTGTATAAAATACGCAATTTGTAAATAATCCATTTCTTTCATTTAAATATTAACAGAGCAAACATATATTAATTTAAATATGTGTGTCTAACATTGTTTTAAAAGATATTAGAAGCTAAATATCGATAAATTTTACAAGAATCTTCTCAAAATTATCGCTCTTGATCAATCTCGTGCTTTCATCTCAAGTTTATCACACTTTGCGATCAAGTGAATCTAGACTGATATTTAAATTGTATAGAAATGCTTTTTTCTATACAATTTATTAAATTTTTAATCATTCAATGCACTTTTTAATTTTATGTGACACGAATATTATCAGCAATACATGTTTTAGACTATTCGCCGGGATAAATTGCTGCGGATTATACGCCGCTGTGGATTATGCGAGGCTTTTTTTCCCTTTCACACGAAAAAACGGCCGTGCGGATTATATACAGGAAAATACGGTATATAGCTTATAATAATAATTTTATTTGTAAAATTTTTACAGTATTTTTTTTTTTATTTAAAATTATTGTAGTAAACTGCATTTATTCTTAATGATTTGTAAGGCAATATCAATTGAAGGATAAATTGGTGTTCCTTAGGATTTATATTTAACTTCTATATAGTTTTAATGTTATGATCAATTTTTTAAAAATTGTTGCATAGTTTGCCTTGACTAAAAAGTATGTTATGTAATTTTTTAAGCAAATGTCATTTACAGAACAAAATATGTTTGTAAACTATAATTAATTATACTTTTTGTAAACAATTGCTCATAAATTCAATAAAAAATGCAATATATTTGTACTACATTTTTTTCACATCCACATATTATCTACAACTCCACAATGTTGAAAATACTTACTCTTTTCATGATATTTTAATGGTTAGACTGCTATATTATTTATTTTAAGATTTGTTTAATATACTTTGTACAATGATAACAATTAATCGAAAACTTGTCAGTGTGTGTGGTTATTTGTTTAAGAAACTTTTAAATTTGACTTTGAGTTTATGAGTAAATAATTTTTTTGGATCAACCAGGAAAGTTAAATTTATTAAAATTTTAAATGTCTTTATATATATAAAATAAGATAATTTTATCTATTAATGATGTTTTAAAAAACTACACTTAATTATCACGCAATAACTAATACATATTATTCAGCAAGATATATTAATTTACAAAAAGCATTGCTTAAAGTATAAATAATAACTATTTTTTTTTATACTTATATATTAACACGAAGCTAATTTCACGCCAAAAATTAAACAGTAGCGCTTGATCTATATTTAGAAAATTTCTTTTACTAATTATGAAAAACTTACTTATAATTATAAAAAGAAATTTTCTGATTATAAGGAAATTTCTTTGAAATTAAATCGGCTTAAAAAGCTTCGGTGGTGTTAATATGCAAGTACCCTATTTTTTGTAAAATGCTGTAAGATAATTCTTTTCTTCAAACTGCTTTTTGTTAAGGTTATCATGTATTTAATTTAGTGTTGATGATTTTCCTGCTAGCTATGAAAGTTAATGTGATGTTAATGATATTTACACATGGACTCTTAAAATTGATACTAAATATTGCATTATGGAATTTTCTAAGAAGTTTCTGTTCTTCTGTAATCCTAAAAATGTTTGCATATGGTGTAAATAATAAATAAGAAATGTTTTCAGGCCAATGCCTTGTTTATACATTGCAAAGCTATTTTCATAATCAACAGAGTATTTGCATAAATATATAATTGTTCTTACTTTATATATAAAATCGAAGTAATATGGCAATTAGGAATTAAAAATGAAAAATTATCTAAACAAACTTTGTACTAGTTTTCAAGACTTTCTTCAAATGAATTATTTTCCTTTAATGTTTATTTATACTATCTTTGTTTTTCAGCTTAATACTCAACATCTTATTACTGATTTACATGTTTAAGCTTATTAACAAAGTTTCAGAAATTACTTATTGTGACACATAAATTCACATACTTTTTAGATTTTTAAAAATAGAGTTTTCATTTCTCGGATTATGTTAAAAACATATTATAATCTCAGTATACAAATATTTTTTTATTGTTTGATTATTATGAAATTCAAAAAATAATTTAATCTAACTTACAGCAAGATGGTTAACATTTTGGTCTTTATTGTTACATTTTATAAAATTGATTCTGCTTTAGGCTCGAATGTCTAAGTTGTTTAAAATCTTTAAAGCATGGGTAAAAAAAAAGACCAGTGCAAACAAATTAAATCAACCTGTTATAACTGAAAATAAATTTTAAATTATTTAAAGAAGCTAAAAAAAACATTTTCTGTAAAAAATTTAGAGATTTTGATGTTATTTTCTTCTTGACATTTCTTGCAAAACTTGCAGTTGAATGATTAACAATCTGTTCATTCAGCTAAATAAATTTTGGATTTGATTCTTACAATTCATATGTTTATAGTGATTTTAGAGTCTAGTTAATTTTAAGATGTAGTTCCAACCATTAATTTACATTACAAAAATTTTTTTATGCCTTTGAAACATTTCATATCTTTTGTTTATCCAATTTTAATACTTGTTAAATAATAACTTAATCCTTTATTGTGAAATAGATGAGAAAATATTTTTTAAATGATAATCAATGCCACCATATTATTAAAGGCTTTTCATATTATTTTAAATTTTTCTTAAGTTTAATGATCACTTTTAACTTAAAAAAATATAGAAATAGAAAATCCTTATTTTAATCTATGTTAAATGTTTGAGAGAGAAGTATTTAGTATAAAGCTCTAGAAAAAAATAGAATATGAGAAAATAATCATTTATAATTTTATGAAAATGCTGTTTACTTAATGTTAGTATGAAAAATAAAAAATTAGTTCTGTAAATTTAA